>MNPL01010581.1:6740-24493 GCA_002081605.1 Tropilaelaps mercedesae
TGAGAAAAAAGTACCTGCGCGCACGACGCCATTCGATGAGATTTTCTTTTGTGTGTGTGTGTGTGTGTGCATAGGCCATGCGGCGTTCGACAGGCGTGAAATGCACTGCAAAGGATTGTACCACCAGTTCCGGTTCGACGCTGTCATGTGAGTTTTTAGTCAAGAGGACGTGTGGTTGGACCCTGCTGTAATTGGACACGACGTTGTAATTAGAAGTTTACCATACGCGAGGGGCAGCAGCGTCTTACCTTGTCTAGAGTGCGCTTGCGCGACAGAGCGCAGGCTCTCGACGGTTGGCGGGGCGGGCACTCCGCCTGGGCCGTGTTGACCCCCAGATGAGGCGTTTCCGTCGACAACAGTAGCCATTGACGACGGACTGGCTGGAGGTGCTTCAGTCGGGGCGAGAGGCGGCGAAGCCATACGGGGTGGCCCATTCTGAAAGTCGTAACACGTCAACGAGTGTAAGTGTACGGCTGTACCGTCGTTGATTGGTGACCGACACCCATTTTCGAAGCACAGAGTAATTGTGCGCTGACATCTTTGTTAACGCATTCGCACACGTTGACCGGAAACTGTAGAACCGATGGGCGCACATGTGACCATACAATGCTAGACTGTTCGTAGCTATGGTAGGATGGTTTCCGTGGAAATGCTCGTAAATTAAACCCAGTAGGCATACATATATATATATATATATATCGCTACTTTGTGAAGCGAATGTGAGCGTAAGGAGGGTTAAGTATTTATATTGTCCCGCGTTCTCTTAGGGTCCGTCATTAAGCGTACTTGTTGTCTACGGTAGGGCATGTTCGGCGTGCTGAAACGGATCTGAATATAGCTTGGTGCTTGTGGATATTGTATATTGGCCATCCATGACTCGAACGGGCTAATATCGGGCCAATCTTCAACGCGGATTCCCAATGGAATCAGCTCGTTTTAGGTCGATCTGGTTCTAAATGTCCGGGAGTAACAAATGTTGCTCAAGGGTTGGTCGCACTCAGGAGGCCTGAGAACGAGACAAGCGCCAGTCTAACATGTAGCTGAAAATTCGCAAATGTGACGTTTTCGTTCCCTGCACTGTATAAGCCGTAAGCTTATACAGTGCAGTTCTGCATTTCAGAAGATGTAGTAATGTGTTGTGTTTATGTTTATTCTCACAGGGTAGATGACGCTTTCTAGCATTATCACATTATCTTGGTCCGCCATATAATGGAGACACCAACAGGCAACATGTTATGTACCTTAGTGCTATGCCTCACCGTACTGCAGATCGTCTTTCATACTGAACTGAAGAACGAATAACGTGGACGAGTTTTATTTAGGGCACTCAACTGAATACGGCGTTCCATCTGAGCGCTCTGTATCTCGCTTGCTTTGGTGCCATACGTCCATCGTATGAGCTACCGAATTCTTCTCTGTTGGTGCTCCACCCCTAGAAACGTACCTGTCTCGGCTCGATGCGCGCGTACGTCACAGACGATGCAGCGCTTTCAATTTCGGCGTACATTTCCTCGTCGAGCGGCTGGACGACGGCGTAATATTGCTCGGAACCTCCTCCTGTGCTTGAGCCGCTGTTGGCACCTGGAGGACTCTGCAAATGTCCAGTCCCTCCAGCGGTTCGCACGACCGATTCCGATGAGATGTTCACCACAGACGCCTGCTGTTGCTAAACGACACACAGAGCAAACAACCCAAATCATCCATGCTAGCCCGAAATCATCCGATAAACTTCAGCTGCATAGCAATTTTCGCCCTTCAGTTCCTTCCGAAAAAGCTACAGAAGCAGAACAGAGGGGCCACTAGCCGAAACATACAGGCTCATGACAGGCTTACCATGCTGACATTCATGTCAGTCTGGTAAGTAAGAATTCAGTAAGAATCGCTAGAGCACAAATCTACCTGACTAGAGTTAAGATCGCTGCCCATTGCGCCGTTGTGGCCAGCGTTGTGGTGTTGCTGCTGCTGTTGCTGCTGTTGTTGTTGTTGTTGCTGTTGTTGTTGCTGCTGCTGCTGCTGCTCCATCAGGAGTCTGTGAGTTTCCTCGCGCAGGTTAGCCAGTGGCTCTCGGACAGAGATGACGGTGTATGGTATGTCACCCTGAGGTCCCACGCCTCCCGGCACGGCACCCGCTTCAGTGCCCAGTGCTCCAGCTCCCAGTGATCCAACAGCACTGCTTGGTCTGGCAACCCCCATCCCGACGACATCTGCGTCGATATCAGGTATACCTGCAACAGAGGCAATGTGGACTTCACTCATTTTCTATTCTGAGGAAGACCTTCAATCTTCTTGTGCCAGGCAAGGAGTTGCAACACTATTCACAATGTTTAATGTGAGTGTGGTGATATCATAGAAACGCTTCTATGATACGCATGGCACACGGACTCGCTTCCTAAATATTTTTGTTGTAAAGAAACCGAAAATGAAAAATTCATTTATTCCACACGGACTGCGTTTGACGGACCGAGCATTCTTAGTATGAAATGCGTAATTTTGAAGAGATCAGGGTGGTTGTTAGTTTGCTTACATATATGTATATATATATATAGAAGGAGAGAGAAAGCTAAAAGGGAACGAGCCATCCCCTGGCAGGAGTCTGATGTTTCTAAGCGAGAATATGTATTTGGATATGTTTAGATACCGAGGTCGATCGTAGGTTAGCTGCTGCTACACGGGATTACGTGCGCTACAAAAGTAATTTAATTTGCTGGAGTAAATCGCTGCCGATGAAAACGGAATTATGTTCAAAAGCACAAGGTATAGAAATACATTACAGAAAAAAGCCACCCTGACGATCGCACGAAAGCAAGGCAACGTTACTCAATCCAATAGAAGATAAACATTTATTTCTCATAAAAAGTCTCACTGCGACCTTTGATAATGGTCAACTATGCTAGAGGGTCTGAGCGACTCATCCGAGAACAATCGGATCGTCGTCAAAAGCCACAGAAGGAATAACGATTGCTTGGAACTATACCATGGCTCACTATGGATGACCGTTTATTAAAATACCATTTCGACACGCTGATGCAGACAGTCGAGCTGAAGTGCAATTGAAGATCGTAGTGGTGATTGTGGTGTGGCTTTCTGTTCAACATCGCTGCTATTACCGTAACTATTGCTGAATTGCTATGTCCACAAGTACCGCTATTACGCTTAAAAGATCTGGAGAGGTGTGCATCTTTAAGATCACTTTGTCTTCTTGTTCGAACACAAAGCGCGCTTTTAAGTGTTTACTAAGTAGCCCAATACGCAACACAACATGTTTACGTGTCTAGGAACGCCAATTGATTGTTTAGTAGGAATAAGGAGTTCCTGAGAAACCTTCAGTACGAACCTTCGTTTCGAGCAAAATCCTCGCCGAGCGCTGGCGCTTGAGGAGTAGGGCCAAGAGGTGCCGACGGAAGACTGGATATTCCACTGACTCCCCCGAGACTCGGTGAAGGTGGGGTCTGACTCAACGTAGGCCGGTGACGTCCTCTGACGGGGACATTTGATGAGCTTGGTATGCCAGCCGGCATGCTTTGAGGACGACCCGGAGGTGTTGGAAGAGCTCTGAAAAAAATCACGAAGATAAATCATCGACGACGAGCTCCGACCATTTATCAGACGCTTAAGCGCGATACCCGCAAGGGTCTCGGGATCTAAAAAGGCATCTAAAAACGGTCCGAACGGGTGGTTCAAGCGACAACGGCAACACAACAACTCGAGAAAGACTTCCGCCGACCGGCAGGCTAACCGGTGCAGGCAAAACGTACAAAGCAATCTCAAAATGGACGGGGGGACTAAATATGAGTTACTTACCGATCTGACACGTGCATGTGTGGTGAATTGGCGTGAATAGGTTGGGGTGTCATTTGTTGTGGTGGATGCGGTGACGGTGATTCCGAAGTCCCGCCTCCCAGAACGCTCTCGCAAATCGCTCCGCCATTGGGAAGACCTCCACCGCCCCCAGGTCCGCCACTTCCGACGACTTGAACGCCCGTCATTACTTCGCCATTTAAGGTTGCAGCTGTAATTTGCTGTTGGTCAGAGAAGTCGAGAAATAGACATTTATAGAGTGAGGCACAATTATGCATGGACGTAAGACGTAAATTGATATGCAAAAGTGCATGGCCATATGCGGCTCCTTTGTGATTTTTTCGTACACTTTGGGTGAGGAAGATATTTTCGTATTACAGCGTATAGCCGTAATTAATACCGAGGATTACCATGAATATCCTTAAAAATGCTGATTGACTTAATGTTATTGTACTGGTAGTGGGTGTCAATTGGGTACACTAAATATCAGTGTATTTCCTAACTTCAAGACGATATTCCACTTGAAGCAAGGTCAATACTCAAACTGATATCAACTTCGGTTCGTGAGCTCCACATTTTTCTATGGTCAATTCGGCGCGGCTTGGAAAATTTCACGTAGAAATAAATGCTGGATAGATGATTAGGACTTTATGATATTTCTCATTGATAATGTTGCTGCTACTTTCACAATTTTGCCGAACTATTTAGATATGCTGCTGACTTCATGAGCGGAATGCCTATGAATTTCAAGAGATGTTGATGAAATCGTTGTAAAAGGTAGATATTCCGAGCTTTACTTCATGCCACGTAATGATGCGAACATGACAACATAAATCCACTAACACCACTTTTTTTAGATATACTTTCGTCGCGACATGAAACTGGCTCATGTGAACTGCAACGATGTAAAATGAGATGCTTATTAAAATTCTAGCAGAAAGCAAGGAGGCATTAGCGAAATAATGTAAGATTTCTCAAATCGATGCTTGTTTCCAGCCACATTCGAACAACGTAAAACTGATGAAACGCAATAATTCCGCTTTGCCATGCTATATATGGATGGCATACGTATAACGAAATTCTGCGAATAGAATGGGCCACTCCAGCTGCTCCATATTACATATGATCCCAACGAGAACAAAAATAAATATTGATACCAATAATAGCAGCCTGTACGGCAGATGTGCTCATCAAAATAAAAATAATAACTGATAAAAACATCCAAACATCTGAGGAATGGTTATAGACGACAATAGCATTCCGCCAGCGGGTTCCCATGCCATTTCACTATATCACATTATTTTCCCTAGATAGACCAGTGGCGAATGTTACTACAGAGATGGTATAAAAATTGAAAATGCTAACAGATTATTCTTCCCCTTGTGTTAAAATATCATACGAGATGAGTCATTTGTCCGAGTCAGGGTCGAACACAACAGATTCAACAAAAAATGCCATAGCACAACCATGAGTAATATGAAGTAATGCTCACATATGATTAACAATAAAAATAATAATAGCAATATGTGTGTGTCCATCGATACATTCAAGTCGGAAACCGCTCGCGAAATATTCCCAAAACGAACATCTGTTCAAACATCTCGCCCTATTTGCGGGGTAAAATGGCGGCAAACCTCCCGGTAATCGCGCACGTACGCGTGGACAATATCGATCGGTAGATAAACTACAATCGTTGTAAATTTATAACTGTGTTTCGAGAATAGACAGCTTGACCTCTGTTTCTCGACATTTTGTACTTTAAGCAAGGATGACTTCCACAATGAATAAATCAACGTCGACAAAGAAACGTACACTTCAGCAGTCGAGTTCAATGCGTAATTCTCGCCGAAAGAACGGACTATCACAGTCTCAGACACTTTCCGTCCATTAATGCCTACTCAATACGGAACCGTGCCCATGGTGTGTCATCCAGTCCACAATCATCCGACGGCTGGATGAGCAACTATTACCGCACTCAATCTCCTCAAGGTGTACTGTTCCCTCACGCTCTGCTAAATATACACGCGTCACTAATCGTTGAGAATCTAATAAGGTCAAGGACAAGCTCTGCTTAGAAGTTGCAGTAGTCGTGCATGGCTGCCAGAACCCTTCATCTAACTTGCCATGCCGATACGCGTAGTTAGACTTACGTCAATAATGGCTGCAAAATACCAGGAAGTAGCGAGTCTAATAAAAGTGGCAATCTCGAATGCGGTCATTTTTGCACAATACCTGGTTGATTACGATGTACCAAAAAAGATTCGTTTAGTAAAAAAAATTTTGGATAAATAAGTGCGTTGCCAGGTGCCAGATGGGTGCGTACGATACCCACCGATGATGGAAACGAAGTCGGAATCGAGGTAGCACCGAAAGCCTAAAAAAACCAAAAGGCTGTGCGGAAACGCGAAAAATTCAGAGACGCCTGTCTGTCACAGATAACCCCTGCCGAGGTCAATGCAGCGTCGCCGTAGAAAACCGAGTGACATCAGCCGTGAAACATTACATATAAGCATTGGGCGACGTTCGGGCGTTCAAGAGCGATATTCAGGCACGCCTCATCGGCCAGAGCAACTACACATCTTGTTGAAGAAAGAACCGCCTGTATAAGCGGTCGCCATGCCCTGCTTCAATTTGCTTTATATAGAAGTAGGCCTGCAATATTGGTATTTCATGAAGCCAACGTTGGTCAACTGGAGCACCTGACAGAGCATAGAAGCTTGAAGACTCCAAGGTCTTATTGAAGAGTATCATCAAATCGTGAATCATCGTGGAAGATGATTCGCGATCTAATGACACAGGGTCAGGCACAGCGTTTGACAAGCGATATATAGGAGCCAACGTAGATACAAGTTGTATTTTTAGTGTCTAGCCGGTTTGTTGCAGAACAAAACAAATTCATTCGCTTGAATAAATACGTTTTCGTGTGATACGTTGCATGCCATTGCGCTGCACAAGAATTACTGCTTTCCTGGTTCGATTTGTTGACGGATACTTGGTACTGTCTATGTGAGTGATTTGCAGCTGTGTGCTCAAAGCAGTAGCTGATAATGCGTAGAAATTTCGTGTTTTCGTTGTTATTATAGTGAATATAGCATACATAAACAGCTTATTAATATGTATATACACTGCACATGCGCAATGGTGTACAATGCATAACGTCTGCAATAGGAAAGATAGCATTCACGAAATGAACACGCGCATTTAATAACAATTAGCTGAATTAATTGGCATGATGAGTTACGAATGTGTCAGAACTAAATAGAAGAGATCTCAAACGGGCCGCGTACCAGTGATTGCCAAGTGTCGTTATAGCGAATTTCCAAGTACAAATACCGCTTTGTTGTGACGCCTCCTAGCACAGCGGGATAACCTAATTGTGTGTCTGTCGCGTTCAAGGGGTGCCTGTTCGTTTCAGTCACTCTTCGGGGCGCGTTCAATTTTTATTGCCGACAAATAAAAGAGACACAAGCAAAAAAGCACAGAGAGTGCGGTAGCGTCACCTTGATATTTTGTCGTTTTCCTCGTCCGCTTCGCATTCTCCGTCAATCGAATGAATGGCCACTGAAGAGCTATCACGATTTTGCCGGTGCCACATGATAGCCGTAGGGCGAAGAGGTTTGTTATTGTATGATTTTATTCCCGCCGTTTGACTCCTATGCACCAATCGCCAGATGAGCAGCGGGCGAAAGCACATGTTAGACGTGTGTCTGTGTGTGCGCGCACGCGCGCGTGTGTGTGTGTGTGCGTGTATGTATGTATGTGTGGCGGGCAAACGAAAATAGAGAAGCAATATTTCGATCAGCTGACGGAAATATGAACGGTAGAGAGGTAACCATGAGCATGAGACACAATTTTGATGGGGTGCCTAGAACTAAGTCGTTCTTAAACGGAACGGCAGACCCGGCGAGACCCAGATACGTGAGCCTCGTAATGAGAACCATTAACAATATAGCGATAGGAGGTATGTGGTACATGCTATCGTTGCAATTGTTGCGGTTGGTGGAACCGTGCGTGACCACTGTGGAGGTGAAAGACACATTAATTGCAACATGCGAAATACCCTGGAGATTACGCTATCTCTGCTAGGAGCCGGCCGTACTCGCCTTCGGTTTTGAATGGCATAATGATACGGAATACTCGCCGTTCAGTCAAGACTCGGTACTTAGTGTGGTCAGCTATCTGACAAGTTAGAGACGATATATTTGCAGAGGGCCTCGCTTATCAAACGAGAGTAATAGGTCAAGCACAATTTCACCTGCTCTCTGAACTCCACGTTCATAGTAACAAGAAGTAACTATTTAAATACTTCGCGGCAAGCCCTCCGTCTACGGTATCGTATTCATCAAACTACCATTCACCGGACGCCCTGCATTGGCGGTTCAACGCAGATTGTTCGCGAAGTGTTTTCGCCCCGTCGTAACGATTTAGATCGTTCTGACGTCGACAAATCAATTTAGTTGCGTCGACTCCAGAAACTGCATTTCCCTGTATTTGTTGCGAGCCAACTAGAAAATTCCGTTCACTTTGATCGGATCATCTGTGCTGCCCGCATGCCGGAGCAACGGACCCGTTAGAACGGCAAAGC
The DNA here is from genome assembly GCA_002081605.1 of Tropilaelaps mercedesae. NCBI lineage: Eukaryota > Metazoa > Arthropoda > Arachnida > Mesostigmata > Laelapidae > Tropilaelaps > Tropilaelaps mercedesae. The sequence goes on from MNPL01010581.1 coordinate 15,124, forward strand.
TAACAGGATTTCAAATACGCGGCGGGAAAATTGTTCGCCTTGATTTAAGCAAACCAACGGTAGAAACGTTTGCTTTTGAGGCAACGTTGGCGTTGTGCTCGACGGCACAATGAAACGCAATAAAACGAGAGGGAAAAGGTACGACACAAATCAGCCCGCAAGTGGCCGGCGCATTGGGCCGATGTATTATTGCCTGCAGACATCGGTTTTATTTTGTTATTACTAGAAACTGCCAGACACCAGCAAACAGCGGCACGAAATACCGATGGCCAAGAAAGTCGGCCGCCAGCAAAAATAAGACTTATTTTTTTGTTATCGTGATCGCTAACGCTAACATCATCATCGGCGTCGCCATCACTGAAATATTGCTACAAAAATCTGGCTAACTTTAATATCCTCCGCGGGGTCCCGCTATATGAAATGGCACGCAACGCAATCTTAAGGATAGTTTTGTTACACACAAACGTAAACAACAGCAAACCCAAGACTAGAATGTGACCAATGTTGGCTACTATTGTTAATATTATTGTTATTATTACTATAATTATTATTGTGAATTACTTCCCTCATACCTATGAGTATGCTGGTGACGTTAATAATTATTCCGTGCATAATTATAGTAATCACTCTTATTCTAAATTCTCCTCGTTCATATTCCGAGCAAGGGTCGCTGTTTCCATTTCCGGAGCCTGCCACAGTGCATTGATTACGACATTACACGAAAGCCTGCATAATTACATAACATTTCATCATATTGCCTACACGGTACACCAATGCCAGTGCAGTAGGGTTCCTCTAAATTTCCTTTAGGAGTGTGATAATATGTGGACGACAATGGAAAACTACAATGGTAGATGCCGTTGGCGTATTGGCGCGAGGATATTGTATATAATTATGATTAGTAATTTCAACGAAATGGCGTTCGCATGTAATTACCAATGCATTCAGCAGGGAAACTTTTCAGTTGTTCATCGTCAAATGATTATTACAATTCGGGATTAGGAGTGGCTTCACTAATAATGGAACAACACGTTTACGAGCTGGAACCGGCTACATTTCAGTCAAATATGGAGGTCGGGAGATGGCCATGGACAAAAGTGACTCTGTCCTGCTTCATGGGATTGGATGGCCAAACCCCAAGTTTACGTGAGCCTTTTAACTGAGCTGAAATTCTTTTGCATGACAAAACCTCAACCATGAATCGCAACTGATCGGACATAATTTAGATACGTGTTTACATGGAAGCAGACTCACACATTGGCGCTTTCAGCATATTAGAGTGTATCCTATAATGATCTATAATAGTGTACATTTGTCAACACCTTCGTTTGTGCAGTAGGGTGCCCAGGTAGGTAACTACATATTGGTCTTTATGAACGATTTCACTTTTGAAAGTAGCCTAATGCCGGCCTCTGGTGCTTAATATTGTCGAAGACTGACACCATGTATATTAGAAATTTCTAGCAGGTTTACTTAAATTTACAATCGTTCATTTATTTGCGCTGCGACGGCACACGCTGACCTGAGTGGTGTTCGCTCAGGTACTGGAAAAAAGTGCCTAAATGTGATGAAGCAGTTTATTGCTCTTCTATATTGGAGGTGGTTCGTAGAGGCGAAAATGCCGAGTTGATAAGACCGCCGCAAATATGATGCTACTGAACACCTTTGGCGTCGCCAAAACACACATTCACAAGTTACCGCACATTCAATAGGCCGAGCAATTTCAAAACGGCCAATAACGCCTAATAGGTGATAGCAGCTATAGTTGTTAGATACCATCGCCAAAAGCAGTGTAGATACGCGTGCGGTAAACAAACAGTAACATTTATTGCTTACCGATTTTGCCACGCAGCGTCGTTGTGTGCTGACCGGGCTTGAGGAAGCTCTCCCACGCACATTTCAACGATAAGCTATGTGCTTCTGCTCGGGCTTCACCAGCACACTCATTGAGGCACGACGGGTGAAAGGATTGGTGCTCTATTTGCCATTATATGTAAAATCATCAAAGCAATCGGTGCGTCTTCGCGATAAGGGCCTCATTGATGACGCCTCGTTTCCCCGCCATTCGGGCGGGAAAAGCTGAGGGCGTTTTTTGCGCATTCCAAATATTGAACGGTGGATGCTCTCGACGGCCTCCTAGGCTTGCGCACAGAGCAGGTAAAAAGTGTAGATTTACTTCAATTTTCACACACTCCACAACTTTCTTCAACTCTATGGGGGGAACAAAATCCTTACAGCAGAGGTGATACCGATGCGCGGTAACTTCCATTGCACAGGATATTGCCCTGCGCAGCCGCTCAATATTGGTCCACTGGAGTGAAACAGGTCGCCCCAACAGTGCAATACAAAGAGGCAGCAGCGAAAGCAAGACCCAGCAGGCAAAGTAGGCATAGGGAGGTGGACCCAGAATTCGACAAGCCTTGTCATGACGCGTCATAAAGGCGTTTATAGCACGGCTTTCTCGATAGGCATCTGTTTCAGATCTAATCGACTCAAGTAGTAAGCCACAGAGGTTATAACGGCGGCGGCCGGCCGATGAAATGCGATTTCTTCGAGAGAGGAAAATTCTACCGTACCTTGGGGCAGCCTATTTGTGCGATGCGTCCACACTCGTAGTAGCGATAGGCAATACGGAAATTGTCAGGGGCAACCTAGAATCTTGTTTCCGTTATTAACCCACATTCCTCAAACAGATAACGTGCCACTTACCGTACATCGCTTTCGCCACTTGATCCTTTCAATTTTTCTTCAGAATTTTGATAAAAGCCCGTTCAATTTCAGGCTCTAAACTTTACTGCGTTACCTGACCTACAAGCGACTCCCTTTTTCTCGTCGATATTTCTCATCGTAGCTGTCTGTCATCGCCGGCCGCCCGATTGAGCATTAGAGCGATGCCGCGTGCGAGTACGAGGCTAAGGAAACGATAGAAAGCTCAACCAATTTCACAGTGGCCTTGTTCCTTGTCGGAGAGCCTAGCAAGGGGGCTGGCTCTTCTTGTACTTCCTTTTCCTATTGTACGCACATTCCCTCTACGCAGCCGCCGTACCCGGGCAGTTCGTCGTTTTCCACTCAACAGAGTCACCCACCTCCTTCCCGTCCTACTTCAGCTGTTTCCCAGACCACTCTGCTTTGTCCATATTGCCGTCTCTGCTCAGAGTCACATCTCTTCCCTCTTCGATCTTCCAGCCGGCTTCTTCACTGCTGGTGCTAGCGGAACCCCGCGCTTTTGGCGTCCCGCCGTCTGCCTTCCGAGAGGCAACGTCAGAGAGGCGAGAAAATGTGAAGCGGGAACTCCTTGGACGAAGCACATCACTTCACTACTTCGCCCCATGCATAACCACAGGGCTCCCGTAGACGCCCTCTAGGTTGTTTCCCAGAATAGGGAGAGCGACCAAGGGGTGTGTCAAGACGTCTCGGGACTCGCTAGGGGCGAGCGCGACGCCTCGAACAGGACGAAAACTGCCCTACTTATCCATTACTAAAGCAATTCCCCGTTGCTTTGCCCTGGCGGGAAAAAAACGCCACAAGTGTTGAACGAGCGGCCACTTTGCGCCAACGCAACGACGACGCTCAGTGGAATCTGTTCGTTGGCGACTGGCGGCTGTCAGAGGGCCGCGTATCGCTGTGATTGGCATCGAACGAATAACAGCATTCGGCCAGCGAATGTCGAATTCTCCAGGCGACTTTCCGCTTCGGAAACGATTGTTTTGATCGGATGCGGTCGTTTGAGTCATAACAGTGCGTTCGCGTACGAGGAAGTACAGCAGCTTTCGCAACGACGACAGTCATGTAAACGCGAGCAGAGACACGAGTTTCTGCTGATGTTAGAATTACGCCCTTAGGGAGTCCCAGGAGAAGTCCTGATCGAGTTACGTGAAGTTTCTGTATGCCCAGCAGGTCAAAGAGAACTTCGCTCCAAAAGGAATACAAGTTCATCATATGAATGCGATGCAAACTCACGGAATGAAATCGCTAATATACCGAAATAGCATTGATTTAAAAATAGTGTCTGATATTGTAAATGAGTAATTTCCTCTCGGTAGGTCGTTGGGCTGATTTCTAAGAAGAAGCGTCGACAATAAATGCGCCGTTGAGCTTCAGTAGTTTTTTTTTTGTGTGTAAAATAATGTGATCATCGACTTGTGATAATGAACTTCAACGAAGGAGTGCTCACCGCTTCGCCGGTGTAGCTGCCTTGTCTCTGCGGAATTTCATAATAATGCTTTAATAGGATTTAAAGCTCACTTCGACTCAGGCAGCGGGGCCTGGGAACAGGCCATATAGGAAGGACACTCATCATGTCAGTGCCTCATCTCATCGGCCAGTCAGGCGATCGTTCCTCTGCGAGCTGGGCTTCCATCTCCTTCAGATGAGTAAATTTTTAATCTATTCATAGAACTTGCCGACGTATGTAATTAGCACGACTCACTCATTTCGGCGTATTCCTCCTGCTCCTCGCTTAGAACACCAACTCGGAAACATCGGATAGGATGGTTCTAAACTTCTTTAGCAAATAAAGAGGAGCGACACTGTGTCACAACACCCTGATACACGTCACACACGGCTGATTATGTTACGCGTACTCATTAATTAGCGACGTTTCTGGGACTGGGTGCGTTTATTTCGAATGGGGACGCATCCGATGATGCTCAGTGTACGTGAGGTTGCATTCGGCTGTGCGAAGTCCTTGTTGCCCTTGAAACCGCAGGAGTCATTGGACGAAAAGAAGATGCGCCAACGGGCCTTAGGACCGCGCTCGTCGTGTCGTAGCGCGCCGACGTCTGCTACGGTTCCGCGCGTGCCGCGGAAGGGCAGAATTCACTAACCGTTCATCGGTTGTTGCTTGCGGTGCTTGACGATGTGCTCGAAAGGGTGACCTGCCCCCCTGTACACTCGTGAGTTGAGATATCAATGCGGCTCGAAATGAGAGCAGAGGCTTATTGTAATATTTATTACGATCAATATCAGAGAATGCGCCCGAACGACGCTCCAGCTCTCGGTAAAAACTGTCGGACACACAAGATGGGAATCGCTTATATGGTAATCCTCGCCATAATGCTACGGTCTGATGCCGTAGAAACATCGCTCCAAAAAATCGTTGCTCCGTTATTGCCATTGGCCGACATGGTCGTGACGATGGCGTTCTTCTGAACAGACGAAATGTCTCTCATCAGTAGTAACTCCGACAGACGCCGCGAGCATCTGCACTTCTGTTCCGTTCTACGTGCTATCGAGGGAGCGTTTTTCCACCCCCCTTCCCGCCCGATACTACCGGTAGAAACGGACTAGGCACTCCAGTCTGCGAGGACGAGAGGCTGGAATGTCTGCCATTATGATATAGAATCGAGTTCGCATGAAATAGCATTGCCAGCGTCGTGCCCGACTTGTGTCTGCGCGGTACAACAAGGAGGGCAGAAGCGCCATTTTGACAAGACCGATCAGGATGGAGCTCGAAGTCATTAAGGTGTACTACGGTACGCTCCCAACAGACAAAAAAAAAGGCCATATACAGCCATTTCATCGATGGATCTGCATGTTTTTTTCGTTTCTAGATAGTTCTAAGGCGTCGCCACTTGGTGCTGTAGAGCTGTGCGGAGCCGTCGGACACCGCCGTCTGAATAGTTCTATTTTTGTTTCGAGAAAAAGTCAAACAATGTCACCGATGGGCTTATACATGTCGAATTCTACTATGAGACACCTTAAGGGATGGTTGGAGTCAGCAGAACGTGTGTAATTCGCTGGATTAAATTATTCGAGACGTTTTTTTCTTCACTCAACCTTTTTCCCTCGACGAAGGTCTCAGGCGGACGCACCCGCGTTCTGTCCCCCGGTTCGTTTCAACCGACCCGTGCCGGCAATAATTCTTGATTTCCGGCTTCGTTAGCCGTCGTACTTTTTCTGGCATCGTTCCAGCGGAAGGAACCGAACACACTCCCATGCGACTCCGAGAGTCGGCCGAGTAGCAGAAGATTGATATTCAATCCGTTACGATTTCTTCGTTACGATTTCTACGGTCAAGTCGTCGCGTACGAAATTCCATCTTTCGCCGTCCATCCCTCTCCCGCCTTCGTGTGTACGCGCGCGTGCGCCAATCTCAAGATGCCATTGAGAGAACTAAGACATCACCACCGGCGAAGCGATTCCGAGTGACAGCGAGAAGCCCCATGACGATTTTTGAATTCTCTACCTCGAAGTATAACTGCCGTACGCACGGCAGAAATGTTTGATTCTCACCGTATCCAGATAGAGGGAATGGATCCGCTGTGTTCCTCTTGTGCACACAGAAAGTCTTCGCCTGTCAATTGCTCAATGAAAACCCAGCCAGGACACAATACCCTTGATAGGGCACAAGTTGGATTGCGTTACAAATCGCATGCGCATCGTAGATGTGAGGAAATTGCAAAAATAGATCTATATATATATATATATATATAAAAGCGAGAGAACGCGGGCCTTGAAAAACCTTTTAGACGGAACTTCAGAGGACTTTTCGCAAACATGACGTACTATAACTAGTGAGTAATTTGCTCAACATTGCTACAGATCTTAATCCCATGCACACACAAGGGGGATTAAGCTGTAGCTTTCGCCGGCACAAATTCAGGGATTGCTATTTGTCATTTTCTTATTGCGTTCTCTTTTTTGATCTCAGCCAACATTCTGCAGATACAACACGGAGAACTCTCACAAAGAAAGCCTCCAGCAAAATTAGAATTCTCCTCACGAAGAGATAACCCGCCGGCGAATCGCCCGAGACGGAGGTGCGGGGGCCCCACTGCACCAGGTTTACTCTAACCGTTTGATCTTCTGCCACTTCTTCACCAGGGATTTTGCCTCGTAGTCCTGCCATGCCTTGATTGTTCCTCTCGATCGGCTTTGTGCAACGCGCATCATATCCAGCCTGCGATCGTAGAATCCAACGCGTTTTGCTGCCGCGGTGCCAACGTAATGCGAAGTTGACGTTCGCCGCCGCTCCGTAGAGTGTTCCTGCGGGCGGCTCTGCGTAGGACCAACGGAGCACCGAGGCCAAAAGACCCCCACCGTTGCTCGTCCCTGACCCGCCGGGCGGGCAACACAAGGACGTGTACCCTTAGGGCTAAGAAATCTCAGAGAGACTTTACACGAGCGAGCTGTACACGGAGGCGTCCTCGTTAGAAACAATGCACACACACACACACACACACACACACAAGCGTGCTCATGAGAAATTCCCCTTCCGTTAACCAGCTAAACTGTGGAGTCGTAATTACGTTCCGCCAATTACCGTTCCTGCACGGCGAGTTCCGATCGAAGCTAAATGCGAAGTTAACCTCACACGCTGGGTCTTTGGAAATGGCACAATTTGGAAATATTCGAGTTTCGTCGAAGCGTCCACTGCTCGACGTCGAGACCCGAGCGTGACGACGCTGATTACGGCTGACGGCGAGGGTCAGATAGGGATTGTGGCGTCATAGTCCTTGGCGTATGGGCAGAGCGCCAAAAATGTTATCTCTAGTCTGAAGCGTTTGTTCGTTGTTTGTCTTTGCCAGTCGCTAGGCAGCTGCATGCATGGGGCCACATGCCGTAGAATCGTTGTTTACCATTCTACGAGAGAATTCTCCCTTCCGTTTGACCTCTTGGGGACGATTTTGATGTCGACTTTCTGCTCCCAAGTGGACGTACAGCGTTTTTTTTTGCGTATGCCTCTGCCCGTCAATACGCCCCCTCCACGCGAACGTTTTCTTTCGTCGCCAGGACACCACACGACGGTCTGGTCCTTCAGGCGACAGCAGCGGCCAAGCGAAGCGTACTCTCCTTGCGTCTGTTCGTTTGCTCCTTCTTCGCGTTCCGACGTGGAGGTCCCTCTTAAGGGAGCACCAGCCAAGGCACTCGGTCGCACTCAGTATAGCAATCGTTCTTCACCACCGTTCATGACAACGTCGACCAAAATACCGAGACGGACCGCACTCAATGGGGGCCTCTCTTTGTATGCCGGAACCCCTTGTCCGGGTAGCGTAAGAAGCTGAGTCCACTGTACGCGCGCGAGACGTTTACAGCGACGAAACCGCGTATTGCACGACAACGAGCGAAGAGACGAGGGTGGACAGCCCCCAGACGCGTAGCGATGGCTGCTCGTAGTAAATGCCCTCTTTTTCTTCTCAAATGTCGTTCGTTCTGAAACGCCCTTCTTCTGAAAACAGTCCCTTGTCGTTAGTCTTGCTTCACTCCCCCCCATTTCCTTGAGGAGTACTTCTTTTTGTGTGTATGAAATGACTCCCATTACGCGCGCTACCAACGGTGGGACCCTCGCGGCAGGGGCCTACAGAGAACGGGCCTCGTCCAGGAACTCTGCCAGGATCCGACCGAGACTGACTAGCCGATAGGGACGTGAACGGAGCCGTTCCCTCTAACGGCATCAACGTCCGCCGGCGTTCTACGTACCGATCCTTTCCAGCATTGGTGGAACCCTACGGGCCTGGACGGATATCGGTTCGTTTCCTCGGCGGTCCAATTTGGCGCATCCGGACAGCCGTAACAACAGCGGATGCGTCGTGTACGAACGTCGTGTACGACAAGCCAGTGCATGTAGCAGGCTCTGCCTTTCTGCTTCACAACAGGCACACGAGCGTATGCATGGCCTGCGACGTATGGCAGGTCGTCAGTATCTCCGAGAAGGCCGTAAAGACAGATGGATAAGCGTCATCGAGGCTGGCAAAGCAGGTAGACGATATAGGGGCGTCGGAGAACGTCCTCGAACGATTGAGTTATAAAGAAATCGCCCTGTCGAGGAGTAGGACAGTCGCAATTCGTCCTCGGGATTGCGGCGAACTAGTGCTCCCAGCAGGTATCGTCTAGCACGGCCTAGCTCTGGAAGCCGAAGGACCGTGTCCTGCCGACTCATGATCCGGGCCCCTGCTCAGAGTGCGGAATCTGCCGTTCCTCATGTCATGAGCGAACAATAGAAGCTGAATACGAGGCCAATCGTGTCCAGACAGCAACAAGGCCACCCAGAAGAGATCGAGATGTTGAATCACTTCGAATGTCGCACGTTCGGACGTCAAACTTCCGTAATGCGTAACACCTAGAATGGCTGTAATAGACCGCTCTGCGGTGTCCGTGCATCTGCAGAAGATTTTCCCCCTCCTAAAAACAAAAACACTTCCGTAATGCATACTCGAAGGTCCTTTTCGGTAGAAGCGGAGTCTACGTCGCGTACGTAGCCATTTTACCTGTTAGCAAGCGCTTATGGCAATGGCATATTTTCATGATGAATTCTACGTCGCCACGGACGACTGGTCAACTTCAAAAGCGGTGGCTGCTGTGCTTCGATGTCGTTGCAGCTTGGTATGGCCAATATATATATATATATATATATATATATATATATATA
>MNPL01010595.1:6361-17989 GCA_002081605.1 Tropilaelaps mercedesae
CCGAGCTGTAAAAAAAGGGAACAGTGAACGATACGAAAAGTACATGAAAAAAGATTAATTAATTTTGCGACAAGAACGAATAGGAAAGAGTAAGCGTAATTATATTAAAATGTATATGGTGCCATATTTTCTATGCATAAGTATGCTTTAAAAACAAAAATGTTATGATGAACAAGAGAGTATTGAAATATGTCGCACTAGCGCAATACCTCAGTCTGTGAACGCTTCATAGAGTGCAGAATGCTCTAGGAGAATGAAAAATCCACTAGCAATCCTCAAGCCTGCTCTACCCTCACTGGAACAGGATCTGGAGTATACTCGTCTAAATAGCCTACCCTTGCATGCTTGAACTACTGTATTACAGAGTTATAAAGAACGTGCATGCGATACGTCTTTAGCTACTAGTGCGATGACATATTTTCTGTTAGAATTGGACGATAAAGACCGTGGGTTTACCTATTATTGTCTAAAATAGATCTTTGTACACCAGTTTTTGCCTCCCGAGGGCAGTTGCGGATCTGTATTTCTTGTTCCCCCTCCAATATTCAGGAACAGACACGGCGATGTATAAAATTTTAAGACAGTATAAATGACGTGGGATTTTACTAACTTTGGATGTATTCGCGTTTGCTAGAACTGATCCTAGCCCTTTTGTTCGCAATTTCGACCACGTACCCACGAAGTGCGCTAAATCAGGTGGATGCTAAGCATTACACACAGCTACATAAATACGCTATAAAATCTCCAAGTTCGGGTGAGCCATCCCAAAGTTTTACAAGCGATCGGCGTTTGACTTGATGAATCAAATGTTCTATAGGATATATCTAAGACAAAATTAATAGTGAAATTTGACTACGTTTCAGATTGCTTTGGACAGCTACTAAAATCTTTTCTGATGAAGGATAAAATGAACCTGTCTACATTGTGAAACCTTGGCTTACATTAAGTAAATGATTTTGAACATTACCTAAATTCTGTTATATCGTTTTAATAGGATGCAGTTTTTTAAATATAAGCCCACAACAACATTATAGTTTACGCAGGCAATGATATTGTAGTGACAATAAGAAGCACATACGACCTAGGGTTACTTTATATCAACAAGCAACGGCGTAATGGTTAAACTCACCAAGGCTTTGCGGGATTTTTACTATCGATGCGTAGTACATGCCTACTTGATCATTTCACTGGGTTCACGTTAAGGCTAAGCCGCTTAAAATTAAACGTTTCTAGGCATTTAGAAATCTATAAACATAATACGTTACGGATGTCACGCTTATATATGTCTTCATAAAACTTGTGTACTGTGGTATCTAGATAAGTTGAACTTTGTGCAACACTGTGTGTTGATACAAACGAACAAACACGTTGTCTCTTAATTTCTAAAAAATGGGCACTGTACCCACACAATGTATATTGTTTTTATTGCGTATATTGACCTGTCTGCCGCCCATAATATTTGTCCAGTAGATCTAGTTTTCCAAATGTCGTCACTTCAGGTTTTAGCCAGATCCTAATTTCTAGTTGGATTGGAGCAAAAAAAGAGCGGTTTATCAGTAGTGTCTATGACGGCCACGCCACAGAGTTTTCGCTACAGAATGCTTTTCGTCTCGATTCCTTTGTAGTCCTTGCTAGTACGAAATATTGAGCCAATGGCGACACATGGCTTGAAAAAGCGTCCACTGCTTCTATGCAAGACAAAAACGACACCGGTTTTCTAAATGGCAGGAAAAGGCCGAAATGGGGTAGATAAGCGAATAAGTCTGGAAGTTGCCTAAAAATCTTTGTATAAATACGTAGATACTTTCCCTTGCCTTTGCGTACTATGGTTCACAACACGAAGGACATGACAGCGTTTTTGTGCTGTCTAAGGATTAGGAAAGAACGCCCTGTCTAAGACGAAGTACATATATGCTTACCTAGAACCCTCACGTCAAGCCATTGGTAAGCGTTTTGCCTAGGCATGGTACGCCAGACTTCAGAGGCATCGGCCTTTGGAAAAGACCATTTCTATACCCTCGTATGCATGTCAATGCGTCGTTATCTAAAAAATAATATTTTTGTTCATAAACTTACTTGGGTAGCCATAAGCTTCTATCAATAAAAGGTGGAATTTCCTTTATAGGTAATATGTCGGCGGCTAAGTTAGCATTTGGCGCGTGCCTTTTAGACCTGCGCGTTCCTAAACTATTAAATTTATAATATATATTTGCATTTTTATTTAACCATGTCACACATTATTATATGGTCTCACGGTGGTGCAGCTTTCATACATGAAAGACCTCGTAATGGTTGTTTTCCAAACTAAAATGCTCCCATCATGCTCAATTGTCATTGGTTAGTTTGAGGTGTATGATCTAGCTTAGTTTGGACTCAACTTGAGTAATTCAACCAGCCGTTCTAAAAAGAGCTATCTTCCTACCGCCGAAATTACGTGGTTTGCTGAAATAATGTGGCAATGAGTGCAAGTGGCTATAACATGGTTTGTACCCGGACTGGCTATGTTTTACTACAAATTTCCGTAAAACTAACAATGAACCCAAAGCACGCGATACATTTATAGGCCGCTATTCACATTGCGTGCTAGGTAGGGCTACACTATATTTATAGTTGAAGACACCACTTATTAAAAACATCGTTTTTCGGAATTCACGCTGCCCCCAGTTTGTTTTAGATCAGGGTAATCAATGATGTGGCAGTCGCGAGAAATTCGTGTGTCACGCTCCAATTTCCATGACCTCTCAAGAGTTGGTAAACCGCGGGAGCTTTTCTGTGTCCCAACGGACTTTTGGCACAACTTACCCCGTTTTTTTGCATGTACACATATATGTGCATTTAGACTAAAGCGTCCTACTTCGTGTACCTGCTTGGACGCACCTATGCTACAAGTGATGCGATGCTGGCAATTAATTGAAGATGAAGAATGCTGTTTATTGCTGCATTCGGCGGCGAAACGTCTCTAGAGCATTTTAAACCTTTATAAATGCTGCTAGACACGAGTGATTTTTGCATGAAATGTGTTCATCACGAGGATTAGGCGTCATGCTGTCTTTCGTCGTATCGTCGTGTCGTATTGTAATTCATGCATCTCCGCTAATTTTTAGAATATCGACGACACGGATGCTTGCGCAAATCCGCCGGAGCTCTGGCGGCGAAAGATACACGTATATGAAAAAAAATTTAAATATAAATATCTCAATGAATTGTTTGACAACCTCCTTAACCTAAAAGCCTGCTGACACAATTGTTAGTTACTGGCCGTTAGAATGCGTCTAGGTCAGAGTTTTGATCAGCGCATCATAGTCATATGGCCAGTACTTGGTCACTCAGTGACCCATGCACACATGAAAGTGCTTGTATGTACATATATATTATATGCTATGCAAACAGAATACGAGTAAAAAGTTCATCCGCCATAAAAGTGAAGTCACTGTTGGCCGAAAAAGCATAATCGCAGTGTTTCCCGTGCCATCAAGGCTAACATGACTCGCACAGTAGCCTCTACGAAGCTGTGCACCGTTATCATAGCAGTTACCTTCTAATTCTATGAGAATTTGCGAACACCTTAGACCGAAGTTGTCACATAAGCTCCTGGGTATTGTTATTTTATCCGATATTACGGGTACAATCTGCTCGAATTGTACATGTGAGAGGCTTTGTTTTGCTCCAAGTGTTTGCGGGACTATCTCAACGAGTTCACACGTGAAAAACACTTTTTTATCTCGTTTAGTATGTAGCATTTTGACCAATTTACCCCTAGCACAAAATGATTTACTTCAACCTCATGACGTTGGTCGCCTCATATACGTGAATGCGTGCTGCGTGTTAATATCAGCCTTAGCTCTGATAAAGACCAGCTTTACCAGCACAACCTCAATAATGGCCTTTTGACCGATCTCGGTGCTGAATGATTCTGGAAAGAATAAACGTGGCGCACTTCGAGACGTTTCGTCATACCGTACACACGTCCATTCTCTGACCTGTCTCTCTCTTTCTGCTGTAATCTCAAATCGGTTCCGGAACTATGTACTTTAAATGGCCGCCTGACACCATTCGTCAAACAAATTCCGCGATGAATACAACAAGGGAAGAGAACCTCACGTGAGATTACTCTGCTTTTTTTTTATAATCGGTTACAAGTGTTGGCTGACTTGTCCCCTCTGAAGGTTTCACTTCCGTATTACCATCAGAGAGAACTGATGGTCAGGCAAAGTATTGGCGTAGTCGCGGGGCTAATACGTGTCCGGGCCCATCCTTCCGTCACACCTGCGATATCAAACTCGCGAAGTGTAAGGTGAATGCCCTGCTAACAGAAATGTAACACGACTGTTTAAGCAGTACGTTGCGTTTATGTACAAAGTTTGTTTTGATGCAGAGGGTGAAACACTATTTTGCTGTATTAGGGCTACTTGCTGCTCGATGGTAAAGCTCGTTGACGCGTAAACTAATGCAATTACATAATGATGATGATGATAGTATTAGCAGTAACCTTTACATTATTTTAGGAATCTATATCAAATGTACTCGTATTAAATTAAGATATATATAATGAGTTATATATAGAGCTATATAATATCTTGTACCCGTATACATACGGGTAATTGAATTTTTTTCCCGAATACGGTTTACGGGATCTCTTTGTTATTCTGTTCATTTGTTATTCTATATTCGACATTATGGCATCCGCATCTTTTGGTCGTTATGTATCTGCAGTTTTCTTCTCTTCTTTCAATTTGGAATTGGCTGTGGTGCTTAAATCATCCTAAAATGTGTTTTTTGTCTTTTAGAGCCACTTAAAGCTCACCGATGAAGGACGGGCGAATTGTGATTGCGTCCCCTGTGTAAAGGCCGGCCCCTAACCTGTTTGCGCTGTCAGGTATGGTGTGAACTCAACAATGCGCTGCTGCGTGCTGGAGTACGTGTTAGGTATGGGCTCTGCCCAGTGACGGATGCAAATTCGAACATACCAGGAGTATACGCTTTAAGTTCAGTCTAGAAAACAAGAGTCCATATAAATGCATTTGTCTCAGAGTTGGCACGCTTTCCAACATAAATAAGAGCGGCAAAAACATTGAAAATAATAGACAATGTGAAATGATAAACTACAACGTGAACCTAGCTTTTATGTAACACAAGATTTATAAAAGAGGCTATATTTTTACACACAGTTTTGTTCCTTTTGACCTTTAGCTTACAAAAACAATTTTTTTTAGTAAAAACGACATAAAGGCCTTTCAACTATCAAATATATTTTTTTGTGAGCTAATATCAAATTTAAAACAAGTAAAATACTACACTAGAAAAAACATCAACATCTGATATTATATAAATTCTCAACAAACCACTGAGATTTTACACTTGTGAATGGAATTCACGCAATCAGCTCGTTTTATTCGCGGACATGATGATGATCTTCCGCTATTAAGCTAGCCTTTATTATCAAAAGAACTAATAAACATTGATTAACGCAACTATCCTTTTTCAAGGCGATGCTCCAATGTGTTTTACATCAATATACCGAAATCAAAAATCATTTGCTATTTGGCAATTAAATAATAACATTATGAAATACCTTGTCTGTTTTACACGGTGTGAGAAAAATACCATATTTCCAGTGACTCGACAAAAAGTGTCTACTGAATGACTACTAAGCAGCTAAAACCTTTTCCAACAAAGAGATTTCAACGGAGAACTAGCACGTTGCAAGACTGAAAGCGAACGTATATTCACACTAAACATGCGATGACGATATTTTGCGGACAACCAATATTATCTATATGTGTAACTAATAACAACATGAGATATTTAATTTACATTTTTTTTCCAACTATTTTCCACATCTAGATGATATTCTAACTTTTCTCCAACGCCGAATCTCTAAAATATGGAATTGGTTGCTCACATTTGTCAAAATCCCTTTTTTTCGAAAAGTGCTCCAATCTTTTTTGCAGATACACTGCATTGATATCAACATACATATTCGAATGTACGTCTGTAAGTCTTCAAGTTTTAATGTCAGCACAACGCGATCATCCTGATACGACTGTCATCAGCGTGACTGTAATTAATCGCTATTGCTACTTAGAATACTCGATTATGCAAATGCGGTCAGCGCGTAGAATAAAAAAGTTCTTGAAAGAGTAATTTTATCATTCGTTTTTAAATGAAAATGGGAATTCTCTGGCATTTGTTTAGTTCGCCCGTATACCTATAATAACATAATAGGGGAGCACCGCGACACAGCTTTACCGTTTTGACAACTATGAACGCATCGGTGTTAGAGGACATTTACAGTGATGACGCGTAAGAATTTATCCAAAATTGCTCCATGAATCGATTCTACAATAGATACACAATTTCGTAGGTTTAAGCCCTCGTCGTTTATATCTCTAGATTCTACCGTCCTAACGTTCCCGAACCTAATCTCACGACATTACATTGCAGTAACATACGGTTGGCCAGCAAAATATGATGACTGGTTAAACAATATACAAATACATAATCAATAGTATCATAACTTGAAATTATTATAAGGTTAGCAAGATATACCCTTGACGAAAAATAACCATTATTCAATAAATCTATTAGTATTGCACTCTAATATTGAATAAACGATATTAATTGATATTCACAACGCTAACCACGTCAACCAGTATACTCACTTAATTCATGTGGACGAAATTTTGTACGAAAACAATCAATTTACAAAATGTTATATAAATACTTTATTGGTGAATATTTACATTGTAAGTGGTATGTTTTCTTGAAGGTTCGGCTTTCGAGTTTCCGTGGACCGCCCCCTCCACTTTCGATCATCTATTTGCTCGTACAAAATGTGTCCTGAAGCTCTACACAGTGCGTCCGCAGTACGTGTGTAATCATTCAAACACGTTCTATGTACACAAAAGCGACCATTCAGTAGAATCTCCTAAAAGGCGAGCATTGCAAGTGAACAGTTCTAATAGGCGATTGCGTTCAATCGATGGCATGCGTTTATACTTCATAGGAAGCGTGCACCCATGCCGGGCACACACGGACATGTATGATTCTTTTCCAGGAATGACAATATAAGTCCAGCTAACAAATCAATTAGCCAGCTTGAAAGTGTCACAGTACTTACACATTTCTTTGTCTATTGTGTAGGTACCACCTCAATAATTAATTTGCATAGGCGATACCGCAATTAAGACTCCAGCCAGATTTCTTACAGTTTCGTTCGCTAGGATGGGGGACTTACAAAATGGTGTGTTTGTCGTTAAATTGTACCATTGTTTTTTCACTATCAGCCAACGTCAAGATCAACATCGGCAAATCAAACATGTTGTTAATTTGACATTTTATCTTGGCAATGTACGTAGGTTATATATATATATATATATATCAGCATATATTGATATAGGATCTAGAGTATAAAAATATATCAGTGGCTGTAAATAACCACCGAGGATTGCTGATAATACGCTTTATATCTCCTTTTAATTCGTCTAGCACTTAACAGGTTGACCTTTTTCTCATGAGTGTACGCGCAATTAATAATATACAATTGGCTAAAGCAGTGAGCTTAGTCATTTCGGTACAGCCACCCCGCCTAAACTGCTGGATTTTGGAAGTATTCGCGTAAACTACTGGCATTAATTAGACAAGCAACTCTGCTGCACTTTCAGTCAACTTGTCGCTGTCCTTGAAGATTGATTAAAAAAATATAGGTGAGTTTAAAAAGACAAATGAACAAATTAATCATGATTAAATTGGCATTCCAGATTTACAGCAAGCAATCCGGATTCTCGCACACACAATCTGGATCTGGTCTATCGTTTTTCGACATGTATAATAAATTCAGAATCACGAGTAGCTCTGAAGATTCCCTCATCTTTTAAGGATTTTTCGGCTCCTGACTAAGTGCCTCTCCGACCTACGCAAAAACGCTAATTTTTCGATTGTTTGCCGTGATACTCGTATTGTTTTCTCGTTGGTTATGCTGATCCTAATTGTTTTCTAATCACTTCGATGCAAAGAAGGACAGATATAACTACTCTCGAAAAACCCATCTGAAGGTCATGGCAGAGATACGCAGGGCTTCTCGTTTCCTATATGAGAGGACTCTCGCGGATGATTCCGGAATTCAGCACTGGCAGTGATCCTGATAGCGACGAGTTGATTGTGTAAAATGACGAAGATGCGGGTGTAATGGGCCTTGATGAGGGGAAATCAAGGTGGGTGTCGTAAGCGTAGTTGACGTATGACGGGCCGACGTCCACCATCCCGTTGATACAGCTCATTGAACCCATCATTACTTTACGATCCATAGTACTGGACACTGAAGGAACAATGATGAGCAAAAAATTCTACATTAGTATTAATTTCCATGGTTAATTTAAAGTAACCAACCCAAACGAACTAGTCAAGAGTAAACATATGAAGATTGGTCTCCGTTCAGCAATAGGATACACAAATCCCGGGTATTTTTCAAAAACCGACATGTCACTCAGTAAATACTAAAATTGATGAAAAAATGCAGCATCACTAATTCCACAGTGCGATGTGGTCCTGAGGTAGATCGCAGCATAGATATACGCAGGTTCCCAAAAGTGTAACTTGCTGAACTCGCCAAACCACAAGGAATATTAATGTAAAGGGCACCCTGCCTGGTGCCAGCTATAAGGATGCAAGACGTATCACAACCTTGTCTACGGCAGGTTTCATTGTTGTTGGAAATAACTTGAAGTGTTTTTTGCTAAAGAGCAACATCTAGTGGAATGATTAAGTTAATATGAACCAGAACCAAATATCGAAAGTATTATAGTCACCCCGTTATGCGAGGAGTCATAGTGTAGCACTGTACACCAAATACGTTATTTAGTGTCTTATGTTTCCGCTCTCGAAATATAGCGAAAACTTCATTCTCATAGAATGTAAGAGGCGTGTGTTTAGCTGTTTGGCGATACACTTCAGCCAGAGCCTGCACTGCCGTCATTTATATAGAGTGAAAAACTAGCCAACCGGGTTATCACAGCTGAATTTAATCAATCACGTGTCGCTAATTTATCGTGTACCTTACCAAGGAGCTTCCAGGAACAATTGTGTTATGATGCCCATAAGTTATCCGCGTATTCCACAATGGCCTAGCAGGGTTTACCTGTTGCCTGAATCTACGCATAGTTCAATCTACTAGAAAGTGTAAAGCTGTCATGACAACCACGTATTACGCTCGGAAAACATAGAATATGGCATGTTTTTTCTCAAAACTGAACAGGCCTTATAGGCAATGGCAACCTTCGCTACTTGTAAATTTTATAATAAAATTGATCTCCCTTTTACTAGCAAGCCAGTGTTTTTTATGTAGCATATGCTAAATCTTCACCGAGTTCTAGATGCAAGACTACTACTGTTTTGAAGAAAGGACTCGATTTCAAACTATCCACAACCATGCTATTGCCGAAATTATGCTTCGCACCATCAAGATATTTTCAGCCCGGTAATCCGATTTTAAGTCAGTACTGGGCAATGAAGAAGAATACACTAAAGCTTTTACCCTCCCTAAAAGATTCTGTATCACTTTCCGATCGCATCTTATGCACAGGTTATTAACCTGATCCCAGCCAGAGGCCCTTGCATCGCTAGTGATTGCACGTTAAGTGTACGAACCGCTTGCAACTGCTGACGAACAGCAGCAACATTCACAATCCTCTTCGACAAGGAAGGTTTTCATTTTCCAAATGACCAACGGCAAGGGCAACAACAGGATTAGCCCAAAACAAAATACGGCCAGCCCGACGAGAAAATGTAGCGGAATCACCAGACCTCCAACCGTAATGATCACGATGCCTGAAAAACGAAGAGCAGATTAGAAACAAGAGTAGTCACATGTGAGGATGTGATTCGACACAGGTAAGACATCACAGTTGAAGTCAATGTGAAGGATTGCAGATGGGCTAATTCTATGCAAAACTGGATCCCACGAATGTGCGCGTTCAGCTAACATCTCTTATGCACGGTGCCAGTTAACCCAGAAGCGACAGCCCCACAAGGATGATGCCGATCCCTAGAGGAATAACGCTGGAGCTCCAGATGTCTTGCTAAGGCAGCGGTACCGAGTGTCTAAGTAATAGGTGTCTAGGCAATACTAGGTGTCTAGTGTGTCATGTTCAATGCTCACCTTCAAACGAAAAAGGCACAATTGAAAGATGCGCCAAGTCGACGCCATCAAAGGTAATTTCGTCACTTTAGGAAATTTTCTCAATCGATTAACTGATTCTGGCTCCAATTTTTCTTAATGTAATAGTGCAATGTAGCTCAAGTATGGTGCTTACAAAATATGGAAGAGACACATAAAATAATTTATCCTGTAGGATATAATAATGTAACAGGATAATTGATCCTGTAGATATCTTTCCTGTAAGAACAAAGCTGATAAACGTGTATAGATCATGCTTAAGCTGCTTTAATATAAGATAGATGTGGGTCATACTTGGGATGACTAGGGCGGTGACGGTCTGCCTTTTTATAGCGAGTGCAGCTCTCCGTCGGCAATGGCTTTTTGTCGTTGTGAGTTTGTTGCGCTTGGATTCAGGAACGGCAGTCGTCCTCTTGAAGGGGAGCTGAAGGATAACAAAAAATATCAAAAATCTCTTCGTTAATTGCCTCTCGGCTTACGATTTACAAGTTATGTTAAGTTAGTAAGTTAAGTTAAGTTAAGTTTACAAGTTATAAGTTACAAAATGCGTTCACTAAACTTATACAGCATGTCAGCCCAAAGCTGACCTACGGACTTTTGGGGCTCACTTCGGATGAAAAAACCGTCGGTAGTTTAGCTCGTATACCTTTTCCTTTTTAATCTGGGCTTCCATTAAATCGAATTGGCCACTGTTCAGACCGCAGTGGATATTATGAAATAGAGTTAGACACTTCTTAAGTCATATTAAACAGAGATAGCAAACTATGCCAAGCTCAAGAAGCACCTCAAAAAAACAGCAGCTTTAGCAGTATAGCGAATTTTTGTAGGAAGAGACGAAAAATATGTGCCTATTTGTGTTTTAAGGTGTAAATAATAATTGATGAGTGGCTATTGAAAGACACAAATGGTAAATACCAGCTTTACGTTTATGTCCAACGACATTCGAACTGGGTTAGTATGGCCCAAAATAATTCGCAAAACAAGTTTATGTATTTACTAAAATACATTATTTAGTGAGATTACCATATTATAATGCTCCACATTTGACAGCTTAGAGAACTACTAAACAATTGCACTTAACTGTATTTTGATTAAATAACTGACTCTGTTTCTCCTGCTCTCTACTGTTATGGTGACACTTCTCCAAATACGTCAATCAAGGTTTCTGCGTGAAAAGTTATTTATAGTATATAGGTCAGAAGTAAACTGTTTAAAGAGATTAATCAGCACATTTTGGCTCGTATATGTTGATTGCTTTTGTAAAGCAAGTCTTGTTAATAAGACCATACGATAGCTGCTGTTGTCGGGGCGACTACGGACGACGCCACTATGGTTCCGCAGCTTAATGTACGCAGTAGAGATTAGCAGTATCATTAGACAAACAACGCAAACAATCTTCAACCCAAAGTTCAGGGCTATATATATATATATATATATATATATATATATATATA
>MNPL01010596.1:0-17285 GCA_002081605.1 Tropilaelaps mercedesae
ATATATATATATATATATATATATATATGTACATATATATATACATATATACATATATATGTATATAAATAGATAGGTATTAATGCTGTATTGATAGTCGAATCAAACCGTTGGTGGTGGTAGAGCGATAGTGAACGCGGTTTTGTGCTTAACTGAAGATGGTCTGCCATGCCGGCACTGTTTTCCGATAGACACGATTAGGTGGAATAATGATGCTGAAGCGCATTCGGCGAAGGGCGCAAAACATTCTGGTAGTGTCCTCCTTGTTTGATGATCTTGCCATGAAACGAATGCCATTTAGAACTGTTACCGACGGGGTTTACCGGACGGAGACAGATCGAACAAGAACGAGAGAGAAAGACAATATAACACAACAACATATTATAGAGCATACAAATTAAGTAACACTGAGTCGTGTTTAGGAGGTGTCATGAGGCGGCACGAGGTGTCATTCTTACACAGCCGGCTCTATATAATATGCCGTGTGCCCACAGTTTAAATGCACCGAAACCGCTCAGACAGGGCAAATGCTGCTCGTTCTGAGTCAGGTCTCACTCGAATGTGTGCACAGAATGTGTGCTCCAACAATGAACCGGCATGGACGTACGCACCGTCCTGCAAACAGGCCACTCTTCCGGCTAGCTTGTAGTCCTGTCGAGTTCGGTCGATATCGGCTGTCCGGTCGAACCGGTTCGTTACCGTGTGCTCGTATGAGGCAAACGCGACGTCAACTTTGAGCTCCCGTCGGGAGGGATTATGACTGTGTAAAGGCGTTCAAAACGCACCCGCGGCTGCATGAGAGAAACTGTAGCCGCACTGGCATTCGATAGTGCAATCGGAGATGTTATTTACTCGTCGCTAAATTATTCATTTTCGTTTTAGATGCCAATTATTCATTTTCCTATGTTGTTTTTCTTTCGTCCTAGGAGTGAACTCACACCGCTTTTTTGAGGTAGTCCCTAATGTCTAACGGCATTACGGGCAGAGTAAAGTTAAGAAATAAATCAACGATAGAAATGCTTCTGTCGAGACTATTTGTATTGCCTCGAAAAGCAGCCAAGACGCAAACAACAGGATGATCCGTAAATCTAAACTGAATAGTGATCTGTAACGATCGTAGACTATTTTGGCTGTGCTAGCAAAAACAAAAACGCATTACCTGAAAAACTTAATTCTTTGGGACATTCAGGCTCACCTGAGGAAACGCTCATTTTTGGCAACCGCTCTCTATGTAGCCTCCAGAACGATACGTCAGAATTTATTTTGTTTCCATTTTGCCACAGACCTTCGTCGCCTGTGTGTATATCGCCGTATCCTTCAGCTTTGGCAATGTTTGGCGACCCACCGGTCTTTTCATTTAACGGCATTCACCTTAGTGCCAATACCGTGAATGTTCTGTTTACCCCTTAAATCTCGCACTAATTATGCCTTTGAGACTTGAAAAAAAGGCACTAGGATTGACTACCCCTCGAATTTAACTTGTCTCCTACACGGTACAAAGGGACGCTCTTTCCAAAGTACTCCGAGCTATCACAAGTTGTCCACTTCGAGGGGACACTTGTGCCACGGTCAACGTCATTTTTGTAGGCCGATATCGTAGACCGACACATCCATGGATTTACTCGAAAGTGTAAAGCTGGATAAGACTAACATGTTGGTTGGACAACGAAATTTTCTGCTATTTTTAGGCATTTTAGACAACTCGCACATGTTAAGATGCAGTGAGATTGAATTTATATAGCCCTCCCGATTTGGGCGACGACCGAGTTTCTTAGTTCATTGTTTACATTTTTTATTTATTTTTTTTTTTAAAGCTGACCATCAGCCAACATTTAACGTCCACGGTAGCAGTTTTTGCATTACTTCTCCGTAAGACGGACCCCATATAAATGTAAATGTGCACCGACGGGGAGTTCCTTGTTTAAAGGAGATGTGGAACCATCCCATAAGTTTATTTTCGTGCATATTGTAATAAAAAAAAAAAAAATTTAAATAATGCTGACATAACATGTACGTCTAATGCGGCTCAACGACTTGGCCCGTGCTCCAAAGTTCAACGGCATTTAACGGTAGAATGTTTCTGCATCTAGGCGCTTTTCGGAAACAAAGAAAACGTATACAGGACGTCTTTGAGGAACTGTAAAAAATCTAATAAAAATCGACCTACATTCTCAAAAATGCAGAGAACTTGTGGCAATTTCGCGACGTGGCCAGGAGATGTCAGAACCGCTATCTCGTGTGATGAAAGACTAGGCACTGGTCGAACAACGTTCGCTTTCGGTGATGTGAACACAACAACAAGATTTGTTTGGATACTAAATGCTACGGCGCGATCTCCACGTGCGCGTCGAACTCTCCTCACTCATGGCCAACAACAGCTCGACCTGAAGAGAACCTCAACAAAGCGTAGCGACGTTACAAAACTAGCGACAACCATAGTCAATTAGATGTGCTACGAGAATATATATATACATATATATATATATATATATATATATATGTATACAGTACGTATATGAATACCACCCTTTTCTTCATACGAAGCTTTATATTCGTTGTAGTCACATGCGCAGCTCAAAAATGTGTTTCTCGACAATTTCGTCGTCACAACTTCGATGATTTTCCCTCGTCTACGACTATTCCACTTTGGTCCTGAACATCGGTCTACCTATTCGTTCGCGTATTAATAGCACGCAGTCAGTATTTGATAATTGTTGAGAGTCCAGATGAACGACCTCATACCGCCCGCTGTGCCACCCACTCGAACGGATGATTCGAACTTCATCGTCGATCTTCGCCGAAGCAGCTGTCGCTGCCGATGTGGCGTCTTCCTAACGCCGGTTGAAGCTGATCTGAAAAATGGTCCTTATTGACACCGCCGTCAAGCCATAGACGCGAGTGCGAGAATCGGCGGCCGGACTTCGAACTACTGCTCCGAAATGTTGCTGCCGTCCGCGTTGCTTCACGACGCTAAGATGCCGCGCGCACGCTTGAGGTGAATATTGACGCGGACTGACTCGAGCGTTTCGATCCGCGTACTTCACGTCTAGCCACGCGAATACATGGACTCTGTTCTCGGCCGCCGGGACCGCCTGAGTCGGCGAGAATGGAAAGACCGACCGAATCGTGCCGTAGTCGCATCCTGGCACCGTTTTCGATCAGCCGCCGCGTCCTGTTTTCTCATCTGTCGTCTCTGGGCATTTTGCTTCGCGACGCAGTTACGTGTGTCCCTCAAACCGGGCCGTGCGACACCAGCACAAATTCGACTTTCCATCCGACTGGATTATCCTCAAAATTCATTTCGAATGGCCAGCACCGACGGAACAAGAAAGAAATAAAAACGCGTTAAAATGTGCCGTTAAATGCCGCCGCGCGATTTAGCCGTCGTAGCGGTGCGGCCTCCCATTCGTCGTGGCTCGTAGCCAGGACAACTACAACCGACATCGAATCGGAAATTGCCTGAGCCGTTGCACGCGCTCCGGTCAGAACGAATCGGCATCCGACATTGTCGCTTTGTCTTCATCGCCTCAAAAATCGATGATCGAGCCGAGCGCGAACGGGCGGCCGGGCGATTAGATGAAATTCTTCAGATTCTCACTCTGTACCGCCCGCGGTTACAACTCACCGCCGCGACGCCACCGCTCGGACGCCTGCCGGGTTAGACACAGCTCAGACGAGCGTCGCCGTATGCCCTGGCATTTTGCGCGCGTCCGGCGCAAATTCAGTGCCGTTCGCGCTCGCATGCACATCCAGCCGGACGGGATAGCTGTTGGCTGACACCTCGTCGTCGACGAGAGCGATGCTCGTCCCTTCTCGTCCACTCTCTCTCTAAGTAGTTCGCTGTTGTTTCGGCTTGTCTTCCTTTTCTTCTCGTTCGTGGTTAGAGTGTCAGCCGTTCTTGGGTTGCTGTTCGTGTTTCTCTACAATCGGCTTTCGCCATGGCTCGCCTACTTTTACGAATGGCGACGAACCAGCAGCAGTGTTACGAGATCTATCGAGTGGGTAACGAGATGAACCTGCGCTGTGGTGCGTAGACGCTTCCCTGCGTAGTCAAGCGAGCCTCCGAACGGGTGTCGAGTGTTCAGAGGGCGACGGGAGGACGAAACAGAGAGAGAGAGAGAGGTCCTTTTCTCTTTATTTCTTCTTTTCTTTTTTGTTCTGCCTCCTCATCAATAACTAGCCAAGGATGTTGGATGGGCCATACTGCGTCAAACTGTTGGTCACAGATAGACGCAGCGATGGCTGTGCGGTTGCTCTACGAGAGGAAGAGAAGATCGTAGAAGAAAGAGCGCGCGCGGCGCTAGGGTGAGAGCGAAGCGTACGCCTCTGTCTGAGAATACTGCGGCTGTCCGGCTGACCGAGTGACACCGAAGCGCTAACAAGGAAGATCTCTCGACTGGCGTTACACCGCTTCAATTACTACCTGTATTAGGATATCGCCATTTTTGCTTTCTCGAGCAACCTGGCTCAAAGGCAGATGCGCGCGCGTACGCGCTAACAGCTCAGCCTATTTTCGCCTGCAAAAACTGAGGAAGCGTACGCAGCTTGCCAGACACGAGGTCGTTCGGTCGTTCGCTCGAACACGAGCTGAGGATTCTGCTGAAGACTGAATCGCCGCCGCCGCCGCCGCCGTCCTTTGGCTGCAACAGTGCAGAAATGCGTCACCCTGTAACCGCGCATTAGACCTCATTGGCTAAGCAAGCGCCTAGGCATTTTCTGTCCTGATTATCCTGCGATAATATCGCCCTGTTGTGTCGATATTCGGCAGACATTCGATGTGCATACGACTCGACTAATCTACGACTCGTTCCTAACATAAACTTGCGATCGGCGTCTTGTTCGACGAGGAAGCGATCGTAGAAGATGAACGATAGCATCGATTGATCTAACTTTAGGCGTTTAGTGCGCCTACACGGATAAACTCGACAGATAAACAGTGCAAACGGCGGCCATTACGAACGGAAGTCTGTCTGACGCGACGGGTTCGGTATACAGATGTTTAGCAGTCAGTCACTGACTGGTTTGCCGCGTCGTCGTTCTCCTCCTCGTTCTCCTCCTCCACCTCCTCCTGGCTCAGGTCGAGGCTATCTATCCGAGAGCATTTGAGAAGCGCTAAGACATCTTGGCCTACGCCCTCCTTCCTCCTCGAAGCGAACGTCCTGTCCTGCCTTACAAACAATCCACATAAGAAGCGAGCAGCTTTGTTCTGACCTCTCTACTCAGTGACGAACGGTCGACTCTATCGGGACGCGACGGAATTGTCTCTAAAGACCCCAGCACGGGATTCTACGGGTGTTTAGCGCTCAAGACCACCGACATACCTACGAGGCATGGCGCTGTGCGGCGCTCTTCCGGGGGAAGCTCCTTGTGTGAGCGTGTGTTAATGTTTTCTCTTACGGCTTATGGACATGGCGATTGTTTTTGGGCATAAGCCAGAGCTCGATGGCTTTATCCGTTGGGTTAATATTGTCTTCACTCGCATGACAGCGCACATCGTTAGGAAGCGTGTGTTCTCTTCTCAAGACATATATATATATATATATATATATGGGATGACGATCGAGGCGACGTTCCAATACAGTGTGTGCTAAAATAATTGTGGAAAAACAGCAGAAAAATGGCATTTAGTGTAAGCACACGGTAAAGCTGGGAAACATACGTCGGAAAATGGGTTCTAATCTATCATAAATATGCAGAGACGATAAACTTTGTGGCAGGCGCACGCGAAGTTTACAACAACGAGAGGCGACCTTACAGCGTGGCCTCTGGAGAAATTCATAGATTTAGAAGAAAAATCGAATTGCCCAGCCGCAGTTGTAAAACGTCTGTCTCTGTGTTATATGGACGCTATAGTAGGCGATCATGAGCGTCGGCATCCTGGAGTGCAAACAAGTGCACGTTGTTACTTCTCCCCGATATTCTATGTGATTTACACATGAAAAATGCTGAATTCGTCCGACCTTTTCACATTCCGATATTTAAGCTCGCGCCGTACGCGGGTCGCCTTCAACTGGCCAGCCGTCTGTAGCAGCCTGCCGAAACGACGCATGGTTTTTACGTTTGCCGGCATTTTTTATTCGGTGATTTTCTATTCGGTATTTGCATGACACCGACAATGTGCGGTTAATGCGGCGCATCGGCATATGTCTTAAACATCCATACGAATTTTTAAATGCTTTCGGTCGGCGTACAGAACGAACTTTTCGAACGTCTACCAACAACTGCAGTTTTAAATCGAGCATCATGCTCATCTCACAAGCATTGTGCTTCGCCATCGCAATCAAATAATCTTGCTTTTCAATAATGTACCGAAGAAAATAATAAATTGAAGCAATGGCGGCGCCCACACCGGCCCTACAGAGCAGCTATTTCGTCTTAAATTAAATTTAACAATTTTTTTTAGCCGAAAACAGGCGACACAGACGGAACGCCTGGTATTCACGCGGGTAACAACGGCCAAGTGTGGTAGTGATAGTGCGAATAAAAAACAAAATAAATAAAAACATTAACAGCCCTCTTCCATGATGAGGGTACAGCAAATATCGATTCAAACGAGCACCGTCGCCACACCAACAAATGTGACGAACTAGCTAAGTAATAAACAACTCATTAGTATAACAGGCCGGTCAAAAACAAACTAAATAAAAACCGTGTATTTATACGGCCATACACAAGGTGGCGTCTTCCGGTATGCTCGAAGCCTTGGCGCGCAAGAGATTATTGGCGAAGTGAACGGCGCGCTGCTCAAGACGACGATGTTGATGTTTGCGCTCTTAGAATTTCTTTATTCAAATTCCTTCAGCCCGTATGCCCTGTTCTTTAGGTACGTACCTTCATTCTTGTTCAATCGTTCTCGCTGCCGATCACTTCACTGCGCCAACACAACTGCGCAACGGCAACGAAGGTAAATCCAACAATACCGGCTGACCACGCCACTAAAGCCAATACAGACGACGGGCGACAACAAACGTCGCCCGCCGTAACTGAACGAGGATAATGGACAGAAAAATATCGACGAAATACACAACATTTCGTGCATGACCGCCCGCGCGGTGACAGCGGAGCTTTGCAAGCGCCGCTGGTATTTTGTGTGTGTGTGTGTGTGTGTGTGTGTTCCTCATCCTTGTCTTCTCTGGCCATCCGCTCGTTTATGGTCGGTGTTCCCGATAATGCCCGACTGTGTGCGCGAGCCTAGTTCACCGGAGGTTGAAATCATCTAACCGTCTAAATGTGTGTATTTACCGGGAACATGCGTCCTGTACCGTCGTGACATTTCTTATCGCCCATAGACATAAATATACGGACGCTGTCGGTGCTCACTAGACACGTTTATTGTTTTCGAAAAGTAAATAAATGCGATCGAACACAATAGGAAAGCGTTATGGAATGCGAATAGAATGTTCATATGTTAATTTAGACAGAGATTGGGAAGTTTTATTGGGAATTTGTACCATTATAGGTGTATGTTGAGTCATGAATGGGTGTTCACGTTTTTTATGTTGATTTATGGCTTTGCTTTTTGTTTTTTTTTGTTTATTATATATATATATATATATATATATGTATAAATTCGATTTCGTTGATACATATGTACATTCATGAATTTAATTTTATATACAAATTTATAAAAGCACCTGTCCGTGTGCAAACAAAACTAATAACTAAATGTACTTGGGCTTGCAAGAGAAACATTTTCCTATTATTTCTTCGAGTTTGTCAGCGCTTTGTTGTTTGTTCCGAGTAGGCAGTAAATGGCTCTTCCAAAAGACAAATTTTCCGCGCACTTTCTCCTCAACAAAGTCAGTTCGGCCTGTTTTTTATAACTAGCGTGGATATCGACAGTTGGATTTCCTAGCCTAGTCCTAGGCGGATTTCCCACCGCATTGGCACGTTCGAAGTCGGTGTTCCACTCAATGTACGGGCCGAACATCGCGAGTTTACTCTGAAGTCTCTGACATTGTGAAGCTCGTTTAAGAACAAAAGTGAACGACTGCTACGTCATAAACGCGGGCCACAAATGACGGCCTGTGCGCACATGAATGAGTTCCGACTTCAGTTTATAACTACGGATACGTTCACTTGTGGGGCTCTGTTCCGATGGAACAGCGGCTTTTCGTTGGAAGTCGGGGCCAGTGTGTGTTCGTTCCAGATATGCGTGCGTTCTAGGTCGGCTCAACCATTTGCACAGGGGCATCTTTAATCGACGAAATGGATCATCAATCGTTCGCGGTCGACGCGTTCCTCTTCGAGTTCGGGTCGACGTAGAAACATTTATGACAAAAACATTCCTCGCATAGCGATTGAATTAGCTGTATTTTCCGCGCTGCTCAGGGAGGTCAGCATCTGAACTTTCCGTTTGTGTTTGGACTTACTTTGATCCTTTCCAAATACGTTCGTTATCTTTCTACCCGTGTGCTTGGAATGCGTCTGACAGCAAACTTTCAGCGGTTAACTCTAAGTCGCCCTGCTAGCGCGTTTAGAAAATGCACCTGAACACCTGTGTGAAGGACGACGCGCAAGAGTCTTCTCCCTCGTTAGAGGTCTGTCCGAGACGATGAAGAGGCGCTTGCGTCTCGGCAGGCCGTTTTGTACCGAATAGTCAACGGCCTAGACATAAAAGAGCAGTGGGAAACAAACAGCGACCGTAGCTGACGCCGCGGGCCAGCAGAAGAACGCAGTTCGAGTTGAAGTTGTGCGCGTTAGAAAGAGCGGCTCAGAGTCAAGCCAGCGCTAGCCGAGTAGGCCGGCTCAGAGCGTCCGATGCTAGTCGACTCCGACGGGCCTATGTTGACCAAATGTATCTCTATCGACCGATCGAGCAGTAGATATGCAAGTGGTGGTACTTTTAAGGTGACCATCTAGCTCGCAAACGCGTTGTGTCGGCTGCATTCCTTGAAAGTGCTCCGGACGCTCTGAGCGGCCCCCCAGAGACTGTTGATTTGACACTCGGCCGGATTCGAGTCCACATCAGCGACCAGCCGTACGCGCACATCCCGACGTGCGCGGCTAAAGGCAAATAAAGGAACGCCATCACAAAAGAGAGCGCTAACAAAGCCGACCGAGCCGTGAGAACCTTCGGGTAGTGGCCGTGCGCGGGAGGATGGATACGAAACGTCGGAACAGAATACTACATCTACAATAACATCGCCACAACTCGGATCGGCTGATCAGGCGGTAACAGCGGGGTTAAATTACTCGTTGTTGCCGGTTGCTAGCGATGTCGGCTTGGTGGAAACTGGCGAAAAACGCTAACCAGACTGTGGCGGTAGGTTTCTTTTTCGGGAGGTCGACACGGCCACGCAGAGGGGCTGGATCCTATTAATTGGGTGATAGAGATCACGAACTCAGTTTCGACTGCAGCTGATCAGTCTGATAGATGCGCGGGGTGTTTGTTGAGTGTTTGTAGCGTCCATCCAGCGACTATCTATGGGTTGCTTGGTCAGTTGGCTGGCCGCCTTGGACAACGTTGAATTTTGCAAACATGGCATTTCCACTGACCGAACTATTCAAGACCGAAAGGTGATCCCTATCTAGCAAACGAGCTCAGGGGTGCTAAGCGTTCATCGAGTCGCTCGTACGTTGTCGATCTTCGCCTTTTCGTTGAAGAACTGCCCGACAGCCTGAGTAGCCGAAGCTTCGATTAGTCGAAATCTTCACATTTTCACGTCATCCCCAGACTATAGAAGGAGGCTTGTTGGAAACGTCTCATCCCGGTTCGTTCGACAATGCAACTCATGCCAATACAAGCGCGTGTGGAAAATGTCATTAAAAACCAGGCACTTCTTTCGAGAGAAACATAAAAACGCATCTCTTCGGGCGTATTTAAACTATTGTTCACTGGTTTTGATGTGGCCCGACGAACAGTCGTCTCGCTCAGCATCTGTAACAGCCAGACTAGCAGCCACCTGGAAGTTTTTTTTTACGTTTCTATTGGGATGAAGTTGGACTTTGAAAAAGAACATTTCAAGCTAGCCGCGGCTCACGTCGAAACGAGTAAAGAAGAACCTTTAAATATCTAATCATCGAAACGCATACAAGTGTGATTATCTGCATGAAAAATACAACAACCGGGCGTGTTTTTTTTGAATGAAACTTTTCCACAAACATTTCCAGTTGTGTGAGTGCCGTCGTGAGACAGGGCCCGAGCGGTTGTGAGTTCTTTCATATCTACGAGTTCTAAAAAAAAATTCACATCTGCGCGTCTGATATTCGTCGTAATCACGATCACCCCACGCTTTAAGGATTATCGTCAGGTGACAACTGAAGCATCCGGAAGAGACTCTAGTGCGCAAAACAGCCCTGCCGCGGTCAGACGCTCATTTCGAACATG
The DNA here is from genome assembly GCA_002081605.1 of Tropilaelaps mercedesae. Lineage (NCBI taxonomy): Eukaryota > Metazoa > Arthropoda > Arachnida > Mesostigmata > Laelapidae > Tropilaelaps > Tropilaelaps mercedesae. The sequence continues at coordinate 10,331 of MNPL01010596.1, forward strand.
GCAACATGTTGATCTGCACAATGTCATGCCGTAGATGACACAAAACTAGGCAGTGTCTGATATGAGAGCGTAGCCAAATGATTCGTCGGTTTTTACTAGCGGCACACGTATGGGACCCCAACCAGGCTGCCCAGAGTCGATTAACTAAGAGAGCGTAAAAAACAGTAGAGTGCTTTTAGACACCATAAACCTCTGTGTATATATCCGACAGGCAGATGTCGGCCGCATGTCGGAAGCAGTCAAGGTACCACAAGCAAGGCACAGATTGAGCCCTAGAATTAGTCGAGGGGATAACGACGAGAATTCGGAACCATAAAGTCGTCGGCTTAAGCCGTTTAGGGCGCCTGCAAGTTTCGTCCTGTTTGCATGCCAGGTTATGTCTACAACGATACTGGACTCGCTTAGCGACACGTTAGCGACACGTCGTTTGTTGCGACACGTTTCTAGGCCGTGCCAGACCCTCGCTACGTGCATACGTTCGAGAATATCGATTTGCGAGTAATATAGCGAATAAATAATACGTTGTATTTCTCTAATCGAGTCGTTCCACCGTACACCGCTCAAATAAATGCTTTCAAAGTGAAGTGTTCGTGCTGTTGTCCAATCTCGAGTGTGTTAGATGTCTGCATTTTCTCAGGATCGACCATCCTTAGCCGACTTCAGGGACGCACTAGTCCGTTATGTCCTGTACACGTCTATAGCACAGTTCGTGTGCTTGTTGTTAACACGTTCGAGTTGATCGACCTATGTACGACGGCCCGAGAGTAGTCACGTTCGTTTCGACTCTGTCAGATGTCGCCGTATGGTGCGCAATTCGTATGCGCCTTGCGACTGGAGGAGACGCGTAGGTGCACGGGTTCGATTCCCGCCGGTGCACGTTTACATTTATTTGGGGTGGTCCGTCTTACGGAGAAGTAATGCAAAAACTGCTACCGTGGACGTTAAATGTTGGCTGATGGTCAGCTTTAAAAAGCTATTTTTTGATGTCGCCGCATGGCTTCCGTGAATCTCTCATACGTAGCAGACATCCAGGCTGGAGCAGGGTTCAGGTTAGTGCTACTGCCTGCAGCAGCGCATGACCTTGGTTTCAACAAAAAAGAGAAATGGATGTTGTTGTCTGACGCAGCTTCCCAGCGGAATCTGTGGCGGACTGAAGACCGCCATAGATTCCGCCATGGCTACGTGCACGCGGTCGTGGTCATCGACGTAGTGGCATGTTGGCTAGCACGCGGAGTTTGTCGCCGCCACCGACGCCACCCTCAACGGGGTGTTACGATTCGAGGAATCGAAAGTAGGCGATGGAACAATGACAGTCGTCGAATAGAACGCGGAGCCGGGGGTGGCGATATCGAGACGAAGGGCAGCTACAGAAGCCATGTGTAACCCACCGCAAAAAATTCCCCAGCCTCCGCATCTCAATTGGCTCGTTGTTGACGCCGTCAAACGGCGTCGCGTTCATTCAGACGCATCCGGATGAGGTACGCGATCAGACACTAACGACAAGACTTTGCATGCAACAACAACAACAACAACAACAACGCGATTGTCATAGTAAACAACATCTGAGTCAGTCCTCTACGTACGCGCACACCCGTTCGTGCATAGGCGCGTGCTGCGATTTTGTCGTGTTTGGCCCCCCCGTTCGGTGTCAGTACGAGTTGACTCGGTTGTTCTGGGTCGCCTAATTATCGGTCCGAGCGGCGCCAGGGTTCATCTGGCGTTCGGGTTCGAAACACAGATGATCTCCAGCAACTTCGGTAGCGCACACACGCACACACACACACACTAGATTGGTATTCCATATGATCGCGACCTGTGTGTCGACGCGCCGTCGTTGAGCCTGTCTGTCCCAACCGACAGAAGCCGAGGGTCGCCGCCCCACCGAGGGCCGCCACCCCACCGAGGGCCGCCACCCCACCGATGGCCGCCGTCGATGTCGATGGTGTTGATATTGCTACGCTTGCAAGGCGGATCTATCATGGATAGAGCGCCGCCTTCCTGGGGGCGAGTCATCAAGTTGAGAAGTTGAATTAGTTCGACGACTCCTACTACATAGGCAGGTCACTCGGACGCGCGGCAATCGAGTCAGCCTCGAATAGCCGCGATCGGCACTTCCGCACCTACACCTGTCATGTAGAAGAAATAAGCATCATTTAACTGTAGAATTCACAAGTTCCTTTCCATCGAAAGTTCGCGATATAGTGTACAGTTGAGCGGAGTGCAACCTTTTCTCGAAACGATCCGGCACACTTCACCGACCGAACCCCGACCGAACCCCAATCGAAACCCGAGTTGCGTCCAGCGCGCCGAACGGCCATGACGCACTCGTATAGGTGCACGAGTTCGTGAGCGCACACTCGCTAAAGAAGTGAACAATTTTTGGTCGTTTCTACAATTCGAAAAGGTACACGAGCTTCCTAACGCGTCGCCCGGCGGTAACATCGGCACCCTCGATCTTCTACTCATCGGTAGTTGAAGTCTTGAAGGCTTCTCTTGTACATTCGCTGCTGCGCTGGCTAACGCATTTCACACCCCTAAGCAAAAAGCCAGTCAGCGATTGAATAATGACCTGTCTTCATGTGGACGTATTATTTGTCGCTCGTCTAGACCGTTCCAGCTATCGCTACTTCGTTCCTTCCAGCCGTTCGTCTTCCAGGAGCCACCGAAGTTCCATCTGCGCGTGGAGTGGAGCGGAGCGAAGCTTTTTTTTTTTTGTTTTACGGCAAACCTCCTCTAGCTGGCAAATCTCATCCCGTGTGCAGCACCATCTTCTGCTATCTTTCTGCATTTCCGAAGCGGTGTCTTCGGCACTGCCGAGGTGCACATACGCACTTCGGTCGATTGCTCACACGACTTACGCACGAGATCTTCGTTAGCCGTTGTCGTCATGGTACCTTCGGTGCTCCGGTGCTTCGGCCACTGCCTGCGTCTCCGGGTGTGTGTGTGTGTGTGTGTGTGAGAGCGTTCATGTGTGTGTGCGCGTGTGTGTGTGTGTGTGTGTGTATGATTCGGTAGATCACCGAGGGGAGGCGCTCGCTGCGCGGAGCATTCACATTCCTGCTCCTCCTCTTCTTCATGCTCGCCCGGGTCTCACCATCGCCTCCTCTTAAAGCCGCTGCAGCAGAATGTGCACCGGCATTCCTACGGCAGACCGCATGCCGAACACTTGGATATATATATATATGCACACACATATATATATATACACACACACACACACACACAAACGTATGTTCGTACTCACATGCGCTAACATCGATAGTGCAGCTGGGCTGAGAAGCGAAGACACTTCGAGACAGTAAACGTGTGTCAGATAGACGGGCTACAAGCGACGAAGGCGGACAGAAGAGCGCAAGACGAAGAAGTGTCCAGCAGCGACCGGCGGCAACACAGCCATCGACGTGGAAACGGCGGTCGAAGTCACTGGTGCAGCAGCGTGAGTGCGTTCGTCGTAATGGCGAACAGCAGCAGCAACGAGCGATCGTCCACTGTACAGGCTTGAAAAAAAAAGAGCCACTGGAACGAAAAGTGCTACTGGTTCGGGTCGAGGTGCTGCTGCTGCCGCCGGGGCGTTGGTGCACTTCGCCGCCGCCGTCGCCGCCGCCACTGTGGCGTCATCCGTGTGCACAGTTTGTCGTGTGTTTGTCGAGTGTTCCGAGCTCATGAGCCATGGACGTGCGCTGTAGTCAAGTGTAGATGAGAACTCGAAGCAAAGACGAACTGTGAGTGAGTAAAGTGAATGCGCAGAGTGACGACGAATAGGAACGATCAAGAACGTCGAACAGGTCTTCCCTGCCTGCCTGCCTGCCTGCCGGCTTACATCATGGCTTACAACGCTGATCGGATTGGTGTTCATGGTGTTGGTGGTGGTGGTGGTGGTGCTGGTGGTGTTGGTGGTGGCTGTAGCGGAGTGCCACAGGTGAACGTCAACATGATGATGTCCGGCCAGTACTCGTACGGCCCGAATACGATGGTCCACCCCGACCAGAAGATCGAGTCGATTTACGCGGAGGTGATTGAGCCGCCGGCCAAGGAGGCGACGAGTAACAGGCGCTATATCCTCGCGGCTGTCGCGGCCATGATTCTGGCCGTCGTTTCGGTGGCGCTGACCCTCGTTATTTTGTCGGGCGCGCTCAATCACGCAAACCCCGAGCCCCTGTGGAACTCCCATGCCGAACAGCTGATCGAGTCGACGGAACGGACGCCGGCTGTTGCGCTGCTGCCGCGGGTGAACAGCTTCGTCGTGGTGAGCAAGCCGCAGCCCAGGAAGCCGATTGCGTTACGCCAACTACGCGTCACTCCCAGCTCGGCGCCGCAAGTGTCCAAATCGCAAAATATTCCCACAACCGCCGAGCCAGTGTCGCAGCTTCCGGCTGTCAACGGCATCTTCTGGAGCGACTCGGCCGAGGCATCGATGCCAGGCGGGTTCCAGCAACGGCAGGCGATGCACTGGAAGGCCACGGTGAAGACGGCGCGCTTCGTCGACGTGCGTGAGGGATGCGGACGTATGCAGAATCGGCTGGTCGAACTCGCCGATCAGGTGCTCGCGTGCGCTCGCTACCGGCAGAACAACGACCAGATTCAGGGTGAGCTGTTCTCGTTCTATCTGTCGCAACAGCTGGGCATCCCGAACGTCGTGCCGGTCATAGCCACACGTGCCGTTGGCCCCCAATGGAGCGACGTCGCGCCGAAGGTCATGCAGGCACGCTGGCAGCCGACTCGGCCGGTGATCCTGTCGAGGTACCTCGACAACCTTGAGCCGGCCTACATCCCCGAGCTGTTGCGCGACAAAAACCGCCACCTGCATCCCTCCGACGTGAAGAACATGACTCGAAGCCAGATCCAGGAGCTGGTCCAGTGGAGCGACCTCATCGTGTTCGATTACCTCACCGCCAACCTCGACCGCGTCGTGAACAACCTCTACAACCTGCAGTGGAATCCAGGCATGATGGCTGCTCCCGCCCATAACCTGCTCAAGGACCCGCGCACCGGCCTGCTCGTCTTCCTCGACAACGAATCTGGCCTCGTGCACAGTTACCGACTGCTCGAGAAGTATCAGAGCTACCACAAAAGTCTGCTGCAGTCACTCTGCGTGTTCCGAAGGAACACGGTCGCGCAGGTTCGCCATCTGTTGCGCGTGTCAAACGAAGAACTATCGCAGATTCTTCTCAAGGCCTTCCAGACGAACTCGCCCGGAATCGACGGCTATCTGCCGTTCTTGCCCCAAACATCGATCGACATTCTACGTCAACGCCTGAAACAGGTCGAAGAACAGGTCGAAAAGTGCGAGGCGCAGTACACTCCTCTCTGAGTTGTTGTTGTCAGACTGTCGATGTTCTTGTTGGCAATACCGTTGTACATATTTGCGCTGCCAACCAATTGTAGCATTTGTCTATATATATATATATATATATATTTATTCAGCTTGACCGTGTATATAGGAACGACAGTCGTTTCTCTGATCAGGCCGATACCTCGGATAACGACGCGATGTTCGCTCAATCGATCGCGGTCTTCGGACCTATATTCATGTTGCGTCGCTCGCTATCCCGATGACACACGAGCTCCGAAAGCGTCGGACGAGTCCTCGGCTTGCTCAGATTCTCGGGTGTCAATGCAGAACCGAAAACCGGCGGAAGAGTGGAACCCGTTACACAACTGACCGGTCGGTGACAACTTTTCGAAGCTGTCGGATCAACTGCGCGGACGTGTACGAGATCCGCCTCAGATGCATGGCGGGTCAGTCACAACTCCGCAACATCTTGCGGAGTAACTACTACTACTACTACTACTACTACTACTACTAGTACGACTACTACCGCTACTACTACTACTACTCCGAGTGTAAATACGATTGTGTATATTCATAGACGAAGCAATCAGAACGATGATTGCCGATGTAGATGTGCGCCTGTCAATACCCGAAGCCTTGCCCCTCATGACCGCCTGCCTGACTGGGACCGCCGTTAGGCTCTGCCGGCTACGACCGTTATGGCACTGCTATCGGCACAAATCACTCATCTGAATCACACAGCCGAGACGACGTAGGCGCCGGCTACATAGCGATGCGTTCTCAACGTCTTTGTCGTTTGGGTTACACTAACTAATCTCAGCTCGGTCTGCTGTCACCTTCGTCCTATCGTCTCCCGACGTGTCCACGACCGTCCGTCATCTCTTCTCTACTCTATCGCTCTCTCTCTCTCTGTCTCTCTCTCTCTGTGGCTGGTTCGGCTACGACAACCGCAACCACCAGCGGAGTGAACCAGCGCAAACCTTTCTGCAGTGTCGCTCTCTCGCGCACTCTTTCGCTGATTGGCTACTCGGCCGCTCTACAGGTGCATTCTTGCCTGAAAAACGACCCTGTCTAGCCTTTAACGACATGAGGCTCTGTTGTAGCTGCGTCGGACCACTCACCAGGGCACCAACCATTTCGTTCTCATCTCGTTTCGCGCTCGACGAGTGCGAAGATCCGCTCTGTCCGCCTGAGTGGATTCGTTGCCTTTGCGCCGGCCAACCACCCAGCCCGAGACTGTGTCTACGTAGGCCCCTAGAGCAAGCAGGGCACCAGCCGACCAGGTTAGGTTAGGCGCACACAACAGAGGATGGAACTTGGCTATCCTTCTAAGAACCTCCAATATCGGCGTCTCCCTGTTGAGAAATGTGCATAGCCGCCTAGTTTCTGCCCCGTGTGTAGGCATTCACGTCGCTCCAATCCCTCGCTATCTCTCTCTCTCTCTCTCGGTATCTCTCTCGGTATCTCTCTCTCGGCCTCCACGGCCCTGCCTCCCTCCCTCTTCTGCTTCTGGTCTCAACGCACCCGCGTGCGAGAAGCTACGAGCTGCAGAAGCTGCCGAAGTCACAGAAGGTCGTCGTCTCAGTCAATTTCTCGGCGGCAGCGTTTCTTCTGCAGCAGCCAGCAGACAGCGTCCTTCCGTATGACTTCGTTGTGTTCGTC
>MNPL01010597.1:7818-19348 GCA_002081605.1 Tropilaelaps mercedesae
TTCTCTAGCTAAAAAAAACTAGCTCATCAAAAAACACGTAATTTAACTATATTCTTTTGTCGGAAAAGAAGAAACATCTTTGACTGTTATGAATACTAAAAAACAGGTAGTTACGTATATATTTTATGTAGCTTCGACCCATATAGCTCACTGCTGTACATATTTATTATTTTATATATACATATATATATATATATATATATCTACCCGTGAAACTTCAAATGTTACGTACCGCTTTATTTTTCAATTGAATTCCAATTAATACGTTTCTAAAATTGAAACCCTTTTTCGTATAATCATTTCACTATTAGTTGATTTGCTTGACCTAAAAGTGCGAGTCCCTAATGTAAATTGGCACAACTTGAACACCAGCTGGGGGTCCCGCATGGATGAAATTTTTGTCGAATTTGCCGCGCCGACATGCAACTGTTCGATGGTAGCGATCTGAGTCAGGTCCAGCGTTCCCTGCTGCGTTTGGCAAACGACCACTGTCACGCAGCCTCCCTACCGCCCGAGCGTCCTACCACCGGCTAGTATAGATCATGTCATCATCTCCGAATGTAAACACAGCGCGTCCTTCTAAATGGGGGGGTGTTCAACCGCATTTGTCCTGCTCCTTCTTTTTTGTGGCTATAATCTGGTGATTAGCTAACCACTTGTCCGGCCTGGAGCTACGACAAACTCGGCATGCGATGTACTCCGACGAATGTTATGCTAGAATGTTTCCCTCAATCAGTGCCATCTTCCGCTATTGATCCGATGAATTCGTAGCAACGACTTCCAGAGACTGGGCGATGTGGCAAGCCCGCTACGTGCTTAGGTGAGCGTGCTAAGTAGATGCTTCCAATCAGGCGCGATGTCGAAGGAGACGACGGGGCCCTCGTCAACACCGGTGAGCACTGTAAATACCAGAAGGCTACCTAGTAGACTGTTGGTCGACAGAGGCGTAGGTATTCGATGTGGTGACGGCATTCAGCCGTTCGTCGGGTCAGCCGTTCATCGAACAGCTGATCCCGACGCTGACGGTTGACGGCTGCTTCGGGAGACGATCGTGACTCGAATTGGAACGAAAACGTCACTCTTCTTTGGTACATAGAATTATGCAGGTGGGTAGGCAAAGCAGTTCCGAACTGAAGAACACAGCGAAGGCAGGAAGAGCTCGAAGAACTTCTTGTCCAAGCTCATATGCGAAACAACGCAAACGACCTTATGCTTGTTGATTATTGGCTGTCTCTCTAAACTAAACGGTTTTTCTATGCCTGAGTGTGTAAGCGGCTAGGGCGGTGATCCCGACCACATTTCACGACTCGTTTATAGCTCGCGCCTGTGACAGCTGTCTAGCCTTTTCACGATGACGCTATCCCCTTGAGGCCGTAGATACACATTGATATAATATACGAAAGGATGTTGTCCGCGCTTTCTTCCAGCGTTGCTATGCATCCGTATCGTCGGCCACCTTATTATTAGATATTTCTGTCTTTTGCAACATGTCACGTCCAACAAGGTTGGTGGGCGTCCTTGAGGAGACTGGTTACCGTAGAAACAAGCTCCTTGTGTATAAGGGTGTACGGAGCACAGAAAACTTCTTTGACACGAACAACGAGCACAAACAGATCACCTGGCACACAACTGCCAACTGGGCCCATGGTATCGGATTACCGGAAAAAATGCCGAAAGTTAGCGGACCGACGTCCGGCGCAGTACGCTCACAGTGTTCTTGTCGTTCTACTGGCCAAGGCTGTTTACCAGATCCTCGATCCCACAGGCCCAGTATTCCATGTTGTCTATCAACTTCTACTCCAAGTTGGCCGGTTTGCCAAAGTGAGCTGTGTCTCTGTGGTAATCGCCGCTCATGGCCGATAGATGTGGGGGACGGCAGTAGTGGTTGACGCTGGCCGCCAACTCAACAGCAAGCAACGAGGCTATGGAGAATCGCCGGAACGACGTTTCCAGCGCGACAGCTGCAGTTGCCGCTAACGTTGCTTGAACGTAAGCCGGTACGGTATACGCAGATGCGACCGGTGTCCCGCTAGAGAGTGGGACGCAGACTTAGGCCGTCACACCGGTCGAGAGCTGCGTCGAGCGCGTGTGAAAGCGTAGGAACCGTTGTGCAACGGTGTGCGACCTCCGCCGATGTGATGGGAACGTTTTAGTTTTTGCCACGAAATCGAGCAAGATATCTACGAAAAAATGTAGCCCTGTGAAAACTAGAGTGTGTGCGGGTGTCTTGTTGGTATGCCATGCATACGATCGAACGGTATGCGTTATCTAGGGTACGTCGTAATATACCTTTTAGACCACATCTCTCTCTCTCTCTCTTCTCTATATATATATATATATATAAGGGCCCAATATTTGTTTAAAAATTTTGTTTCATTAATATAGTTATGATTCATGAGGGAAGAATTCGATAAAGTGGTGCCCTAACAGGGTCGTGATTGTGCGTCTCTCGTACGTGCTATACGGTTTTGGCGACCAACGCTTATTCGAACTTATGCCCCAGTGGTATACGGCGTTTATCTATTACTCTAGAGTTTACCGCGGTAGCAGCGGCAGGCACAGTTCGACCAATGTTTTAATGCATACTAATAAAAAAAGCGGTGTCGATCTCTATGAGTGCACACATTCCATAATGGATGGCCCAATTCGCTTGACGGTCTTTCGGTTTAAATCATCCTAATATTTATTCATTCAGCCGTTCAATCAATGTCTTTTCCATGGTCAACCGCTCGGTGGGCCTTCTTCGTTGGGTTATCGTTGAGATACGCCCACAGGGCAGGTGAGTCGCTGCTGGGGTGCTCTATCCCCCGCTGCGGCAGACGTGCCGCCGTTAAGGGTAATTGCCGTTTTAATGCTAGATCCGAGCGTCGCTTTCTCTCTCAGGTGCATCTGATAAATGTATTAAAGTCCAATCGGCTTTTGAACCCACACAACGATAGACGTACCAATGACGAGTTGCATTCTGAGGACCCGTTCATAGAGTGGCCATTTGGCCAAGCCGATCGCCGTCCGATGAGGCGACGCTCTCTCGGTTAGGTCGCGTTTCAGAGCAGGATTTTGCCAATTTGAGCACTTCCGCTTGTTAGCGTGCACGAGAGTGTCGTGTTGCCGAGTGTTAACTCATGTGCTCGTGCGTATGGAATGAAAAACAATGTTCTCTTTTTGCTCGTCGACAACGGTATGTAACGTGCTCCCATTGTGCAAGTGAAGACTGATGGTAAAACAGCAAAAATCACATGCGTAGACGCAGCTCAATTTGAGTCGAGCATAAATATTTTTCCCAAGCAGGGCAAAACTTGTTTAAAAAACTGACAAGTTTCTTGACCGCAGGCGGGGTCACCGAAAACGGTTCTTTTTAGGCGCCGGGGTTTGCTGGTGTTTGGCTCACAAAAGGGCCCTCTTCGAGAGTTCAGTTCGACTCATCCAGAGGTCGCATTAGAAATTGCTTTTCGCATTGTAACACCTTGTGTGTATATGGGATTTCCCAAAGAAGTTCGTACATTGTAGAATTTCAGGAACTTTATATATTATGACGTCGTGACCTCGTAATCCTCGAGTCAACGTTATTCTGGCACATACTAGCCAATGCAAAATGAATTCCTACAGGGCTCAAAACTGTTGTGTGTAAATTAGCAGGACATCTTCCTCATCTAGCGGGCGCCAGTATTTACGCTACTGTTGATCATTAATCGGAGAACGTAATAAATAACGATTACTGACAACGAACGGAGCCAATAGGCTGGCACTCAAAGAATAACATAGGCATCATTGTAGAAACGTTTTTTATCCGGTTTGTACACCAACCTTTCGACAAGCAAATTATTTTCTGCGATACAAGGTTCACAAAATATTATGTAACCCCCACCGGCGCCCATAAAAAATGGAAGCTTGCCCTGCTAGTTTCTGTGCGTATGTCACTGGGCGCTCGTAAATCACCAAGTCCATGTTCGGGTTAATGGATCCAGAGAATTCCACCGACCGTCTGTGCTCACACCAAATGAGATTACCTGATCCGTTCACTCAGTCACTCGAGCAGGGCAAAGAAGGGAAATTGCTACTTTACGCCAAGAAACGTTGTTGATTGCTCTGTTAGCAGACGATTTTGTTGACAAATCACTCGTTAGTTTTTTCCGCCTCCGCTCGGGTTGGTTTCGTGCAAGTAAATTTGTCATGGTGCGTTCCGTCGGGAATTGTTGTGGGGAGTTATTATTATTATTATTATTATTATTATTATTATTATTATTATTATTATTATTATTATTATTATTATTTTGGTGTTGCGCATTTGTGTAAACTACACGTGAACATCGGCCATCGTATAGGTCAGCTGAACATGGTCAATGGGTCCATACAATAAAAAGCTGATCCAACAGATTTTGTGACATTTGAGGCATTTGCGACCAGGCCACGGTGTCGATACGATTGTCATGAGTTAATTTATGGAGGACAATCGTGCGTAGCGCTCAATTTGAACATTTCGATTCTGTAATATATGTGTCTTTGATTATTTGAATTTCTGTTTCGAGCAACGTGAACGTTGATAAACAACGGGTGTGCTAGACAAATGAAAAGGAAGCTCATGGAAGTGGGGCCCGCTCGCGTTCGTGGGCTGGGTAAAAATATAGAAGCAGGGTTACAGCGTGACTGGTGTATTTGTCACTAAAAGTAATGCGTTGGCATAACTCAAAACTAAGCATCGATAAAGGCAACATTTTTAAGCATGATCTTGAAAATAATAACGGAGTATGCCAACCATGTTTACCTTTTACGTTGTTCTGATATTTTCGATTTTTGATGCGATTTTCCAGAGTTCAGCCACCGCATCACATGCCGAATATGTTTGGCTTTTTTTTCTAGATTATAATTCGTAATGTTACGACTGCAAGCAGTTAATGACAATACGAATGTTTCATGATTAATATTTTGCCTAAAATTTATATTTGAAGAATATAGAAATATTTGTTCCGGCAAGCCGCGAAGTCAACACTGCGGATATTTTCATGATCACGTCCTGTTAATACGGTAGTGTTCAGCAGCGGTATATATTCTCAAAAAAGACATCACTGTCCAGCCGTTACAAACGACTCTTCACCGTCATGAGCGTTCGTTTGAAAAATAAAATTGAACTGCCCAGCCCATCGCTATACGGCGTTCTGGCGGATAAAGCGAGACAGAAACATAAATCAACCGCCGTGCAGTTCTCAACACTAAAATAAGCTGAGGCTATATTTGGCTATCGGTGATTATGTCATGATCCAATCAGCAAACAGCGATAATCGAGTTCTGCCATCCCAAACAACCTGCCCGTAGAAGTTGGCTGAAGTCGAGCATTTCGACGCCGACGGGTCTGCTCGCGTTCGAAATATCGGCGAAGTCGATTGCTGCTTCAGCGAAATTCTATCTACCCGTCAAACGCACTACCTTCACACAAGTAGGAGCAAAAAGGAGTAATTATACGTTGGTAAAATGACGTCCTCCCGCTGCTGCGTCTATGGTGGATCCGCTAAGTTAGTGCGAGTGTCCTTCGAACTTTGCCGGGTTGCACTTTCTCAAAATCCGGCCACGCTTATTTAGTAGAATTTCGATGGCTTCACAGTACTGTTTGATATCAAGCCAAGTTTGCTTGAGCGGTAGTGTTAGCCCAGCCATTATGTCAAGTGGACGGGACAAGCGACGTTAATCCACAACGCATATTATCCGTACGTTAAGATGACATACTGAAGATGGGGGAGACACGAGGTGATAACTAAGGTGAGCCATTATATGCCCTTAAGTGTCCAGAAAATGGACATTAGCGTTTATAGTATCGCGTATATAAACAAAAACAACCGAACGAGCCAAGTAAGACATAAGATTGAGAGAGATTTTCCTCTCCTTGTCCTAAGCATCGTTTTCAGGCTGACGCGGGTGAATTTCATTCACATAGCCGCTGGAACCAAGTGCAGGAAAAGCAACTATATCGGACCTACTGCCTAATGTCCTAGCATCGCAGTGTGGTGATATGAAGGCAGCGTTTTGTATTACCAGTCTACAAAAGCGATATAGTGTCAATTAGTAAACAATCGGTTGAAGTCAACTGGTTGTAATTAATTGGTGCGGTCTGTCTGTTCTTAGAGGAAGGAGTACGATAGAGGGGGATGTTCAGATAAAAAACATAAATCTCTAAGCTACACCCTTAGAATGGGCTTGATACGACATCTTACTAGTGACAAATATATTAAGTCTTCAAATGAAGCAAGGACCCGTTCTTCCGCAACGACAAGCTTAACTATTTTACACTAAAAAAGCTAACCTATAAAAATCCAACAAAAACGACAACATCTACTAGCGGTTAAAAAATACTAATTTTCGTATCCCTTTATATCCCTCCATTCCTGTGTACATACCAAAGCTAAATATAACGACGTCTTTATATTGCCAATTTGTAAAATCACTTCCTGCGAAGAACCGTTCCTTGACAACCCCCTGAACCTTCTCCACCCTATGCGCACACCCCCGTCAGACCCGATCTGAACCATTTACCCAAGGCATTTGCTCAACCCGAAGATTTTTGCTCAACGCTGATCCAGCGCGTAGAACTTTAGCGTCGGCACGCAACTCGTTTAAGTCGGAAACATTCGATAATTTACCACTTTCTCGCCTCCACTGGCGCAAACAATGCGACTCACCTGCCGCCTAGAACCACGCCACATCGGCTTTTCGACCACGGCGTCCGATATAGTTAAGTTGGCTCCTCCAAATATTTTCATTTCGTCCTCATTGCGATGCGGCAGCTTCGATGACGAGATTCATTAGCAGTTTCATTACGGATGCGATTAGCTTTTTGACGTCAGGGCGGACGCCGGCCGTCCAGTGTGAACGGTGATATCACAGTTCGGAGTGGTTGAAGCTGTCCAACATGCCCCAGCGGTGTTGTCCCGCACTATTCATTTAGAAACGAAAAAGCGCGGAAATCACATTGAATCGGTCCGTCATGGCGTTTGATGGTGCAGCGCGGCGCGGCGTCGCTATCCTTCGGTAGCCGTTTGTATGAGAACAACGCACAGGGTGAGGCTGAAGCCGGGGGTTTCGTAAGGATCACTACCCAACAGGTCCTACCTTAAGATCTACATAGCGGTCGGTATGCGTTCGTTTGTCTGTATGGGAGTCAAAAAGTAGCAGTTAGTCGACTACGTAACGTGACGGCTCTGCTTGTGGATCGCCCTTGTTCAATAGACTTAATCATGGGCCGGCTTGGCTGGGCGCGAAAAAAGTGCCCGCGAGCTCTGGGTGCCTGGGCTGACGGTTCAGTAAGGCGAGCACAAATCCGGATGCCGCAAGCAGGAATGTGTTCTGTGCTTCTAAAACGTATCAAGTCGGTCACGTAACAATAGATTATATAAATAGAGTGTTTCAAATGCCTTTGAGGAGCTATAGGAAAAAGTCATTCTAGAGTGCGTTGGAAAATAGCGTTATAACACTATAGCGAAATTTTTTATATATATATATATATATATTGGCAATTAGTTTTGGGTTACAGAAAACTGCTACGATGGGAATTTCGCTCTGTTACCGACTGTTTGTGGAGTGCAGTTTTAATTATTAGTTGAAGGTATCGAGGTTTTTTCTCGATTGAGTGTGTCGATAACTCTTTGGAGTTAAAGTGAAGATGCTTTAACTTCATCTTAACCCTTGTTAAAGTTTTTTCAACATTAACAGGACAGTTAAGAAGTTACATATAGGAGGCAGACTGGTTGCACTGCATATTTCGCGATTATTTACGTGTCTTTTTCTCTACAAACTCGTTATATTTTATACCATAATAAATAGCCGCTGCAAATACCAGCGGACGAGTTTAAAACCATAATGTATTTTTAAGGACGTGCAGACAGATTGACGCATGTTTAGTCCTTTAAACAAAAACGTTTTAAAACCTGGATCGAAAGTACAAAACATGAACGAATGTGCTGGATGTCATTTTTTGAGTCGCAATGCACTCACACCAAGCTCGCCCAGTTCATGTTCCAAAAAGAATTTTTTCATTACACCGGATAAGTTGATCACGTTGCCATACCGTGATAGGAACTTTTGCGTCAGATTTGAGTTTAAAACCTGTGTGTGCCCTCACTTGGCTGCTCTGGTAAACTTCACTCCCCTCTTTCTCGCTGAAGTATCTGCGAACTCCAATAGCCAGTGTGTTTGCTTTTTTTCGCGAACGTATCACGCAAGCTCTGCATGATCAACAACAAGAACAACTAAATAAAGAACATATCTAAAAGGTTGACTGTATATATCAGCTCGATCGCGTCAAGATGGTGGAGCCGACTGACATGAGGGAAGTTCTTTCGACCATCGATTCAACAAATCCATCATCAACGATTTCCTCCAGCTTTTTAGTGGCGTGCGGCATTTACTGTAGCAAAAAACGGCTCGAGATGCGAGACGTAGATTTATACCTATACGACTAATATAGACAAATTTAATAGCCTTCTTTGATACGTATTCGCCTATGGGCGAATATCACAGAGTATGTCGCGATTCGGATAAAGGGTGATTTCTCAAGTTGATACAAAATGTCTTCCTGTGACACCTAACGTCGAGTTTGCGGTCTATTGCAACCAGCGGCCAACCTAATCGTCTCCGGATAGGCGGTATCAAGATATAGATATGATATATATCAGATCTGTGTACGCAGTTATATGAGTTTGTCCTAGAGAAGAACAAAATATACGGGGCGCAAAATTTGCGGCGCGAAGTGGATGAGGTGCGCAGGTACGGAATTGGATGCGAACAGTGTCCGTATCGAATCGTAGATAGCGATTCTGGCCAGGCGGACGGCACTCCCGTTGTTGCAGGCGCGCATTAAACCTTCGGAAGCTCTGTTCGGCTGGGAAGTCTGCCCGTGATGTCGACGCACACCCGTATGTCTCGACATATTTTTGGGGATATATGAGGGAGATTAGGAAGCAGATGAACATCTCCGCAGGATTTCTACTAGAGCGTCACTGCGCATTTATGTGTGTCGTGAGAGCCGGTATTTGGTAGCAAAGGGCAGCACACATTCGGCCCTAAGCTTAGTCCTATTGGGACTGATTGTCGTTCCTCGAACTAGTTCAAAGTTTTGCTGAGTTTATACGCTTTTTCATTTGTAGAAAACAGTGCAGAATGACACGACCAAGCAAGCATGCAGAGTTACATTTGAATAGACGAACAACTATCCTTAAACGCTGCCCCGCGCAGATGCACTTTTCTGAAATAAAATGTTTTTGTGTCTTAGAAAAATTCTGAACATCTATTAATGGTAAACGTTGGCACCGACCCGTTAAAATGAACAACTTATAGAAGCCTTCAGTGAAACGAGCAACGCCAGCAGCAACGAGCACACGTTATTTTACGTGGTGGAAACATCTGCCCGCGAAGAAACATTTGCTGTGACCTACGTCACCCAGTGTGTACAGTTTATTTGATGCACCTATTCACTGGACTGTAATCCTAAAGTTGTGGGCTACATGTCTCTTCCACCTCCTCTATTGCGCTGGTTGCTGCGTCGCTCCAGGCTTGCCCTTCCGAGAAACGAGATAACTGTCGTACTAACCGGCATCTGCTGAGTATATGTGCACGTTGCTATTCTACGAGCGCAAGATTCTGTTAAAACAAAAATGCCCGTAGGGTAGAACCCCTTCAATGCCAGTTACTCTAATAAAAAAGCAGATATATATATTCCGAGACAACCGTTTGAGTTGTCGCGTTGCAGCGCTTCGCCGAGAGTTCACTGCACACGGCGCGATTCATATGCACTGGTAATTGAACGCGCGCTAAGCCCTCGGTAACGGAGCAGACGTTGAGGGCTCGCCACTTTTGTTGACCACCTCCCTGAGCACAATCGTCTGGTCGCTGTACGACGGGCACATTGCATTGATAATACGCAAATTTTTCCCGCGCATTCTTTAAGCGTCAAGTTTGACGTCAAATCTAAACGCGTTCAGCTGACGTGCGCGGAAACGTGCGTCGCTGACGAGATCAGCAGCGTGAAGTGGTTGCCGATAGGGGTTCGAGCGAGCCGCGTGGAAGAGCGTTACGTTCTCTCCTGAGTGACACTCGTTGGTGACCGGCCAGTGATCCCGTATGCGTTCTCCACTTCGCACGGGCTAGCTGCTGGCAGCAGTAACCTCCTTTCAATAAAGGAGCGTTCATGCTAATCGTGATCACGAAGGACCTGTACCGCACTGTATCGTCCGATTGGGATGGCCCATTCCACGGCAGTGTTGAGGTGCACAGCTGATTGTGGTTGATTGGTCAGTGTCGCATTGGAGAGTACCACCTCAACTCAGTAGTTAGAAACGTTCATTGATAAGGCTTTGCTGGCTTCTGCAGAACGTGTGCTTGGATGAGGTCTAGTTAGGGAGGATCTCATGTCGGACGGTGTTCTAGTTGGATTCCATGCATGCCACATCGGCACGTGCTGTTGGAATCGTAGCCGTAAAAAATTCTGTCAGAGACTGACGAGGCGCTAGCTTTTGATGAGAGCTCGGCGTACGTATGAGGGCGGAAACTGAATTGCTCAACGTAAACCGGGTCTATTCGCACACAACTGAAAGCTTATTTTCGTTTTCTGGTTGACTTCGCTAAAACAAAGTTGGCTCATGACCCTGCGAGTGCTGCTCGTCTGTGAGTGCAATAGCGAAGTTATGTTTTACAGTGCCGCCACAATCCAATGCCGTCACAACGAGGGGTCTACATTGGCAATAAAGGATCGTGATGGCCATTTGAGTGCATCGGATAAGAGGAACTGTTAAAGGTCTCTGAAGCCTCTCTAGGTGGCAGCTCAACGTGGCAGGCTCTGCAAACTCAGTCTCAGCTGTCGAATGTGCATGCTACTGGCAACCAGCGTACGGCAGCTGATCGCCAAAAGTACGATGAAGCGAAATCTTAGGATGGCCTTACGTCCCGGGAGGATCGACGTCTCAGCTGATTCGGGTGTTGGTACCGGGACGCCCTCATCGCCGGCCGCTCAGTCGGTGCACAGTCCGTGTGATACACGGGTAGTTCCTCGGCATGACCTCACGACTACCTTCCAAACAACGAATATCGTTTTCCCGCCTAGACGTGGATTTTTCTCCAGTTGCTGCTGCTCTGACGTACGGTGCTTTCTAAATTTCGCTTTCATCCATGTAGGAGTAGTGCATGGACATTCGTGTGTAGCTTGGCAAATGCCTTTGATACGCGGTAGTAAGCTTAGGTAAAGACACAAGGCGAGGTAACCCGTAGAGCGAAAACTTAGCAGGCTCCTTCCAGTCATTCTAAGATTACACTAATAGCAGGAATATGATCAAAAGCTTTCCATTTCTCTCGGGTGTGCTCATTATAATTTATAAGATAGTTGACTTTGGAGCCTCACTTTACGTTGGAGGAACATTAATGGTTGTTTCTCGTTGTCACAAGGTGGAGGCCGTCTCGGCTTAATTTACTGGCGCACTTTCGACACTAATAATAATAATAATAATAATAATAATAATAATAATAATAATAATAATAATAATAATAATATTGT
>MNPL01010602.1:10573-46620 GCA_002081605.1 Tropilaelaps mercedesae
CTTGCTGCCCAGGATGTCGAACTGCGGCTTAAGCAGCGTCTGATAAATTAGATATTTGCATTGTGGTTTCGTGAAGGGGTGTTTTGCGAGTAGTGCTTTCGACACGAAAATTGCGACATCCTATCTAACTAGATAATAAGAGCTAAAAAAGTCAACAGAAGGCCGTTTGTTGAGGAACAAGAAACATGATATTGATAACACTAATTTCATTTTATTATTTTTGATTTAACAAACATCAAAACGTTACATTAATTAAGCAAGAAATACATGTACACTATCTGAGAAATATAGCAGTGTTAGTTTCTACTAAATATTAGGAGGATTGAGACTGCTGGTGGGTATGTTGATAGCTCCATATTTTGCATATCTTTATCTGCCTTTATGACATAGGCATTCTGTCAGTTGTATTGATTATGTCGACGAACGTCGCAGTTTGATACAGGAAGCTTTCGTCACAAACCTAAGTAGGTCCTTTTAGTTGGTGGCCAGAATTCAAGATATTGCCGCTAATCGCGCCCTATCAGCTGGAGTGGGTATTTCGGTCAAACCCGTGGCAGACCGACGTTCCCGTTGTTACAAAACGAAAACGCGAAATTGCTGCAGGCGCCGGAGAAGCTGCGGTGAGTCGAGGAGGTGTAACGAAGATTGCGAAAGCGATATCGTGGATGGTAAATATTGGCTAGTGGTCATCCCAGAAAGAAAATTAGACTTGGAGAATATGTCGTTTGGTCTTTTGGCGAGTCAAGCTTATGAACCAGTGTGAAGTACACTCAGTATGAAGGTATAATCAGTATGAAGACGAATGAACAATTTACATCATACTTTTTCGTAGACTCTGGCATCGTTCGCTACATTACGTTGGCGTTACGTGCTAAATGTTCGCCTTAATAAAACTAACTTTATCCCTGCAGCATATCTATCGATTTGAAATATCACCGCATGTTTGAACTTCGATCAAGGTCTTTGAGTGACATTACCTTATCGTTTTCTCGGGTCATGGTACGAAACGACTGTTTTGCCTCATCATACCCGCTGGCCATATTCATATGTCTAATTCGTTAGCACAGCATTCGTTTGAGCGTACACAATAAAAATAATTTTTTCAGAATAAACTCTGTGATAACGCTAGCTCACCGCTATTGGCATCTGGGTCGGCTGCGAGTCTTCACAAGTCGACAACGAAGATCGGTAATCGAACGAATGTGATTGGGCGCTTCATTTTGGCTCTTCAGGTTACTGCCGCGTTTCTTCCAGTACAACACCTGAGAGCTGAGAGTTTTATAGGGCTTCGTTTCTAACGCGTATAGTACTTTAACAATTGCGTTATTCAGCGAGGTGTATTGCGAGCATTTCCTAACCTATCACTCTCCCCTTTGTCCCCGTTGTAGTTGCTGAGCAACGATTACCACCGAGACGGTCTTCTGAACTTGAGAAACTACGAGCCATGGTAGATCACTCTCACTAGATGAGCTCTATAGTAGAATTAATCTAATGGAGTGGGATATCGTAACTTTTGCATGGTATATCTTGGAAGCGTTCTCGTCTCATCTATAATGACGTGTTGGGTAACGGACGAAAATGTCGCATAACAAACAGCAAAGCGCTTAGTGACCCGTGTGGTTAACGGAAAACTTTCAATCGCTGAACTAAAGAATGATGAAGCTTCGATGTCAATACGAAACTTAGTTTTGGCAGGTTTGAAACAGTGGCTAGAGAATAATAAAAGATGTGTGAGCTGCTCGTTTTAAAGAAATTTCCTGAGTATCCAGCAGTCAAGCAACGAGACTAGCTTTTGGTATCACACCTGAACGGCTAGATTCTTCATAACCGGCAATATGTAGCTCGTAGCTTATATTGGCACCAGAGTTCAAACAAGGAGCTTTCAGTTTCGCGATATTAAGAACTCAGTCATCCGAGGAGCTGGCTCTATGGATGCGGATTGCTGTTTTAAAATGAGCTCATAGACCCGACGGCGTTTTAAATACATTAAAAGGCCAAATATAGCAACATTTTATATATTTTCAGTTACTTAAATTATTTTCAGTACACACGCTTATAGCAATATTGCAATCTTTGCACAGGATTCGCACCAATATGCATTAAGTCTTTTTTATAATGTAGTTCCCTAAACTTACGCCTATTATTTCGGTATTATAGCAATCAATAAATATTATCATCACCGTCGATATATCGTCTATGTAGCTTTGTCAAGCAGAAGCTCTACTATTAAACGGCTAATGAAACTCACAGTAACCTACACACCCTCGTGGCTGTAACCCTGTCCTGTCTCAGGTTTTCACCCTGTTAACTTGTCTACTTTAAAGTTGTTAAGAGATCGTGCGTTTAGCAGATAAACGCCTCCTCAACTCGGGGCTCAAACGAAACCTGTTTTTATTTCAATAATATAACTTCAGCGGTATCTGGTTAGAACCACTTGATTCTTCTATCTGACACTCAGTACACAAAGAAGACATTTCGAGTGTCGATTATTTGACGTTTACTAAACAAAATCTGAAAAGGGAAATAACTTTTTATAGAATGCTGTACGCGATATAAACAACATTTAAGTACATTTTTGTAAGTTTCAAGAACAATACCTTATATATCTGGCATTATATGTATATATATATAGAATGCCAGCTCTCTTTCTTTTCTTGATACGTACCTGCTTCTTTTCTGCGTGCCAACGACGTCACTATTTGGGTGGGTCTATCCCAATTGCTAGATGTAGTATCTATTAAGAGGGTGATTAGAGCGGACCGAGCTATGCCAGTATTAAGTCGCAACACATTTTAACCATATTCCCCGGGGCGAACATAAGGAGATACCTAGTTCGGTCAACACCAGCGCAAGCCGCAAATGGTCCCCCTGCCAAATCATCAGCCTTCTGAGTTTCCTCGTGACTATACTTGAATAGCACTTAGAATACGATCAGACGCCGTTCGAGTCCTAACCAGGCTTCAAGTTTTCTAATATACTTACGTATATCTGAGATGTCAGTCGCCTGGACAGTGTGGGACAAATTTTTTTGTATCTAAGAAATAAAATGCCGATTTTACACTGTTAACACATTGTCAAGCCTCCTGATGAAGCCTCGTCAACACCCAAAACTTGCTCTTTTCTTCGCACTCCATTAATTTATCCAAAATGGATGCAACATGATATAAAGAAAAGATTGGCCAGACATCTTGGTTCTCCTTTGCTTAGACCTTTACTTAGTAGTTTACTTCGCACAAATAGTACATAGTAAATAGTACGTTGCCTCCGAATCTCGTTAATTATAGCATTTTCGACTTCTACTTTTACGTGTACAATTTGTCTACATGTTAGTTAAATTACTTAGATATCAGCTCTAAGTCATCGAAACTTAAAGGTTGTTGTTTGTCTATCCATATCGCCATTGACATTTGATCTGGCTGCGCCGTCGTTTCTGTAGCCGCGTCGCTTACAACACGATCACCGACCCCAGCGTAATGCACCATGTAATAGTAAATACTACAAATTACCAGTAAAATTGGATAATTGTCGTTACTAAATCGAATGCGAGCATGTCTTGCACAGATTTGTTCCTTGTTAATGGTCGATTACGCCGCCGACGCTAACGTGAACGGCCAATGACAATTAGAAGCCAAAAGCCCGTTCGTATGCAGTAAGCGATGAAAGCAAGCTAACAACACACGCCACATCCACACCCATGTGCGCACACGTTTGTGTGTACGCAGTACGTACGCGAGAAACGATATCGGCATACAGCTGGAATAGAAATTTCATATCGCTGTGTTACTGCGCACATGGAGGTTTTTGTGGTACTCGATAGTCCGGTGAACGTCAGCGGTGAAAACGGAGCAGTACGGCTTATCCAAGCGGAGCTCGCCGTTGTTTGTCAGTGTTGATCGCTGCTATGGTACAGTACAACGTATTGTTACGGCTATTGTGACAAGTGGGCCCGTCTAACCTTGGAGCACTCATGCCTGTTCATTGGGCAACCCCACGATGCCATGGTCGGATTTCGTTGTCGAAGCAGCAGAAAACGAAACCATTGGCTGAAATTGGCGTATCTGGAGACGCCGTCTGTGGCGCGCGTCGATGAGGCGTCCTACGTTAAAAAAATTGTGTAGGTAACGAGCTGTACCTAGTAGAAAAATATACGGATCCATGTTTGCTTGGATCCATATTCAATGAACGATACAAACGAATAGGCAGCGCTGAACGCCGCACCTGTAAACCCTTTTATTTTTGTTGCGCCGCGAGTACGGCATTTTCGATACGGCGTTGCACAAGCGTAAGCTTGCGCGCGATTGCTTGCCGTCGATGTTGACCTTTGTACGTAGCAATCTCGAGAAAATTTCAACACGTCTGAAAAGTGCGCCGGACCGTCCAGAGCGCTACGAGGTCTTACAGCGTAGAGAAACTGCAGCCTGGATGAGAAGGGGTCTGTCGCAATTTCCAAGTGTCGTACAGACAGGTTGAGAAAAATGCGCTGGGTGTGTTTCTGTGATCACAGTTACGTCTACTGAGAAGTCAGAAATTCTGTAATTCGTGCAAGCTGCCTTGGTGAGGGGATAGCGAGTAAATAAATGAATAAATGTATAAATCGTTTCATACAAAAAACAGCTTATTAACATAGCTGACATATTACGTCAGTTAGGGTTCGTTCGAAGACGCCCAACAAGAATCGTGAATGACGACAAACCGCACAACTGCCATGTACCGAGCTGGTCGTTGCTTTTTATTTTGTTTAGAATAAAATTTGAATGTCTACCTTGTTGTGTAAATGGCGTGTAAACTGAAGATGCTAGCAACTTATGCAACCCAAGGGTCATACCACTCTGACATGTATGCATCGAGAACAATCGCTAGAATGAACCGGATAAGGAGCCCGAAGTGAGGTTGGTTAATATCTGGATTTATTTTAATAAATCATGTTAAAACGTTTATAGAGTTCGATAGACGAGACGTTCGTTTTACTGTCTGCACGCTATTCTTTTGGTAATCAATTTGACCATAAGGCCTGTTAATCAAGTCAGATCAGAATCCTCGTTTCATCGACACCTCTCAACCCCACATTTAAATGTAAACGGACAATGCATGAAGCTAATCAGCAGACAGACCCATGTCGTTTTAAGATTTTTTATCTCTCCGACTATGTACAGGGCTGTGTTGTTAAGTGCGTGCTTATTCGTTATTTTACTTATCGAGAATTGAGCCGCAAACATTGCGCGACCGTCTAAACTATACGATGTTTGTGCTTTTTGCTTGGCATGACTCTCGTACTGACGAGTAAGCCACCAGATATTGCATTAGGAGAGCTAACATTGGATAAATGATCGCGTGTTTACATGAGCTCAGCATGTTACCTACTTCATACCGTAAGGCGTGGAAACAATACAAGCAAATTGCTAGTTACAATATCTGTGCTTCTAATATTTGCCTTTTAACCTAACGGATAAGTTTCGAAAATTTAAAACTAAGTCAATGCGTTCAAATCAATAGCTTGGAATTGATTATAAATGAACTGCTCATCAAACTATAAAAACATAAGAAAATTATTTTCTAATTGTTTCCGCTAGTCATTTTTTAAGCCAATCTTTGTATAGTTAATAAATATGTTTTAAGATAATAGGTTTTATAAGAGTTGCCACATTATAAGCTTGAAATATATAGCTCTTCCAGGTACATGCAGTCTCCGACGTTAGATGACTATATGAATATATGTTTTTATTGATTATTTTGTCGCATTTTTTGCTTGGCATTGACCTGTTTTGCGCTGGGCATGAAATGAGGTAAATTGTTTAACCTATTTTATTTTCTCTCATACACAGACTTATTTATTCAGAAAAAATATGCAGTAACCATTTCGACGCTTCTAGCGTGCCTGAGTTATTCAAATTTTGTTCGGATCCTTTGTCCTTTTCGAGCTCGTTCCGTGTAATGGGGCAGAAGTCAAAAGCTCTTCGATTGCTTATGCTGTCTTGCTTTTATAATCGAATTACCTTCATCAGAGCCTAAGAGATGGCCGCGTGTAAATCCGTTTGTACGCTACGACGCTACACACCGACCTGAGAACGACATGACGATGTGGCCCGTTTTCAAGTTCTTCGTTGCAATTGAAAGCGTTTGAATCCGAATACCGAGTTCGTCATATGTCCATGCCAACTGCTAAAACTCCATCCCCGATTCGCTAAACGCGCACATTCGTTTGTTCTTTGTGTTGTCAGATGGTGGAATATGGATGTGTTCCACCTACTAATGAAGTTAGCTGAAATTTATTTACCGACAAACGAGTTTGGAACAGTTTTGTAAAATTAGTTAAATATAGGTGACATGCGGACTAAAATCGTCGTTGTTGGGAATCTTTAGAATGCTCCTAAGGTCGACGCTTTTGAGCCCGGCCTTGATAAACTTTATCGTTTACCTAGGTCTTTCTTGTACGATAATATTCCTTCGACATCTACTTCGTTAAGCTTTGATTTCAATAAGTTTTCATTAAGCCCGTCTTTGTCTTTAAATCACTAAACACACAGGTATTTACCCTTTATCTAAACTTATGAGCTCATTAAACGGAACGGTGTGCTCAATGTTTAAACATAAGAGTGTACCATATTATCAAAACTTAATACACGCATATTAGTTTTTTTTGACGCTTTCTCAAAAAAAGCGCCATCAGATAGAACTTAAGGTTAATTTCTTATGGACCTCTAGCATCACTATGCAGAAGCCTTCGCATAATTTGAGACTAATTATGACTTGCACGAAAAAGACAAATAATTAGACAAACAATAAAATTAAAAAGACTATTACATTACCTTACCAATCTGAGCCGGTGGTCACCTAGTCCATCTGCTGGCGTACACAATTTCCAGATAGCCCTTCTTGTCGGCAAACATTTTAAACGGCCACTTACACCGCATGCTCGTAGAGGGCTAACGTGCCAATGCAATTTTCGATGTGCTACGCATCGTCGGTCCTCCCGATATTCTATGACGAACAACTTCTCTATTATTCCTTGTCGACATGGTAGCAACATGGTAGTTTTATGTAACAGCTTTTCCGTTACTAACCTCGCACCTCCCTCCAGTCTCCTCGTTAGTTCTGCTTGTCGGTCCCATGCAGAAGCGACAGGAAGACAATTCACCCTCCGCGAGCTGAGGCTTGCCTACTGCTTAACGTATTCAGCGAATTCGACATTGCGGAGATGCGTTTCTATTTCCTTAGCAAGCCACTTTACCTCGTAACATCATTTCGTCCCAGAGCCATGGCCATAAGATCTCCATACGATCTGTTGTGTAAACAGGGTGACCAATTTTGCGCGTCAAGCAATGGCTGTATAACTAATGTATTGTGTGAGAACATTGTGCAATTGTGTCCCTTCAGTAAGGACAAAGAAGTACGCCATGAATTGGCTTTGCCCATGCGTTTGGAAAATCTTGCTTGTAATATCTATTCACTAAGTCTCGGTAATATCTTCGGCGTAGGACCCTTTAAAGTAGGACCATCGGTGGTATTCATTTAGGCACGATAACAACTTGGTAGTCAATAGACCTAGCCATTACTGCCTCAAAGCATTGTCTCGTTGTAAAATTAATTTTTAGGACACGCAGTAATATCAGGGCCGCTCGGGACTCAAACACTATCAGAAGATATGTTGTAAGCAAACCTTAGAAATATAGTAGAATTATGGTAGTTTTAGTTACAAGTGGTTGAAAGGGCCGGAACAAGTTTTTTCACAGAGGTTCGTTTCTTAATTATTCTATGCAAAATTATGCACACCTGCACTCGTGAACGAATCTGCAAAGAATAGAAGACAGTTTAGCGGCGACGTTGGTAACATACATTTAGCTTCTCCTATGGCTACGTGTTTCTTGTCTCACGTATTGTGTTTTAAATTAAAAGCCATGTAGCTCTAATATTGCATTGCAATAGTGCTGGTGGCTGTAAGTCGTACTAAAGTTGTACGCAAAGCGTCGTCTTTTGTAACTGAATACACCTTCAGGAATATAATTTTCAAAATGTATATGTTACTGCAACTGGCTCGATAGCATGCATGTCGAATGATGGTAATTTAAATAAATAACAATATATTAGTGCAAAGGCAGTTGAGCACAGTGCCAACACATCAAGCATTATGTCAATTTTTACGTGCTTTTAACAAACTTACTTAGCCGAGACATTAGTTCTTTTTAAGTTATTGAAGCTGCTTTAAAATAGATTATCAGCAGAGCAGGCTCTAGCAACACGGCGGGCTGGACTACGACCTGCCGCAGATCGCTTGCATGAGAAGTTCGAGACTAGCTTGGAATGCTTTTATTGATTTAGAGAACACGTCGTAGTTTAAAAATAACTTATTGCTGTTTGTAGCAAACAAACTCGAAGAGAAACGAGGCTTTGGCAAGTGACGTTTCAATTTGCAATTCAACATGGCTGCGCAGTTGCTAGGCTTCATTATTTTTGGCTTCGCAAAAGACGACAAATTCGCCTATTGAAGAAATTATAACACTGACATCTATAAGCATTACGCTAAATTAAAGTAACTTATCAAGAATAGCTGTCGCGGCCTAAAAGTGGATCAATTATGACGGAAAAAGTAGCTTGCGATTATTTCTTGAAAATGTTGAAGCAAAATAAAAAGATGCCCGTTTTATCTCTAACATTTTATAATTGTTGTAGATTAAGGTGCGAGTTGAATGGGTGCTGAAAGAGGAGTTTCTGTGTGAACGAAACTAGCTGCACACAAGTGGTCATACCTTGCTATGTTGGCGGCTGAGGAGTTAGCCACGCAGCTAACCGTGTGGTGCACACAGCATCCAACGGACAGGGATAACCTAAAATAAAGACGAGCTCTCGCCAAAAGGGCTTTCCCCTTCTCAACTAACATCTGTTAGGATATGAATGTAGGCTTTCAGTGGGCAAGTCGCGCCTCAGATTTGATCTCAAATTATTTAGGGTTGCCGGTTTAATACAGCGCCCTTCTTGCGCATATCAGCTTCGCCCCGCCGCAATAGAAACAAAAAAACAACAAAAACAGTCAAGTGGTTGGCTGTAATTGCTGACAATTTCCATAGCGTGGTGGCCGTGGTGAGCAGCTGGTACTACGCTCGAATCTTGTAAATTGAAAACATCCCGAATACAAGCAATTCTGTGCAATTCCGGCGCTAAAACGGGATGGGTGAATGAAATTAGTAAATATAAGTTTCTAGCGTCATTAACGGCCTAAATTACGGCTGAAAAGCTATGGTCTCGAGTAGATAGAATAGATGAAACGAGATTTTAAGAAAGAATAGGTGACAACACTAGACTCAAACGGGTTGAAAAGACAATGATGGAGTATTTACTGGATACTTAGCTATTTCTTTTCTACACTAAAGCTTTTTTTTAGTTACAGCACGAAATATTAACAAAACAGCTGTTTTCCATCCTCGTGGAGGAAAGCCAGGAGAACGCCCTGGAACTGAACAGCAACCAGTGTCAAGAACCTAACGCGCATACATTTGTCCATTTGTGCTGAGATATTCGGGTCGGCGAATAGGGACCAGCAATTTCAAAAGACGCTTTGAAGAAGCTGTTTCTCGATTTTCGAATAGGAGGAGTGGCTTTGCGTATGTTGAGTGATTAAAAACGCCATTAGCTTTCCTTTGAGTAATGTTGTTGGTTCAATTCTAGCTGGTCTGCGTATAGCACGCCGCCAGGTTGGCGGTTTTCTTGCTCGAATCGTCTTTTTTGTGCAAAACTCCATATTCTCCGATTCGCGTTTTCTCCGGCACCCTCAATACTGTCCTTTCTGTTGAGTCCAAATCTGGTGCTTTCTCACTGACCTCGAATTTGCCATTGGACTTCCTTCGTCAGACTCACTTGACCAACTCTGGTTAGCGATTGAGACTCCGAATGATACCAGCATGTATAGCAAAATGCGGATTGAAACGGATTGCCTGTAGTATTGGTGCGTGCAAGGCTGAATCAACTACGACGGCGATTGTTTGAAACCATGAAACACTACGGCACAGGATATACTGGCGCGAAGACCTAAGCGGACCACGAACGAGATAGCCATCAGATCTAACCCGAGCAATAATTTCGTCAAGATGCAGCCAGCACACATATGAATGTGAAAATTTTCACATACCATAACGGGATCGAGTGCAATCGCTTTTCTAAGCGGGGATCAGCATTGGCAGGCTGACCAACTACAGTTCGTGCGAAATGGAGCGCGAGAGGAGTTATCCGATGCCCTTCCGACTGGCGGTGGTTGATAATGTGCGGTGGTTACGCCGTACATGTACTGGTACTCTAGCTATGAAAAAAAGTTCAATGATTGAGCGATGCATTTTGGTGTAACGCGAGTATGTGCTGATATCTACAGTTGGAGTTCCAAGTTGTCCAACCACTCATAATCACACTCAATGAGTCCTCGCGAAGATGAAGTAGGTAGTGCACTCCGAGCTCGTTAAACTCATTACCGAGTTGCGTGCGAACGACTTGCGTTCTCAGGACGACCGAAACAAGAACACGATTTGTATTAATAGGCGTGAAGAGGGTGGCAAATTAACGGGGTATTGCGTTCTCCCCGAGGCGGTCGCTATATCCAGCGGTTCAACCTAACTCCGCAAGTCGAGACAACGTAGAGGGCGAAATGGCGAAGTCCACGACGATTAATCGACGGGGAAGTGGCGGATGCGTCGCCATCTGTCGCCTTCCATCCATCTTCATACCGTTACGAGCTCAGTTGGAAATGCCTTTGTGGGGATCTTGAACGTAACGCTGGATCATGAAGGCCCTCTGAATGGCACAGAAAACGGAAATGAATTTCAAGAAAAGTTCTCCGCCATACGCTACGGGGTAAACCAAATTATTTTTTTCAAACTGGTTTGTTGTTGACGAAAAATGTCTCTAGTCAGTCATGATCTAATTTCTTCGAAGTTCTAGACGTATATGTAGATCATCATAAACTGCTTTCGAAACTTTCGAAGGAAGCGGCCAACAATGGGTAATGAATGAATAAATGTAATTGACAACTAGAGTATGTAAAAATAAACACGCTTAAACCGATGCAGGCGAGATTCTGTCTAACATCTTGACATTTATTGCCATTATACTTATATAACTTATTTATTTATGTTTATATTTTTAAACATTCACATTTCACAGTGGCATGTCTGGCCACTCTAGACAGCATTGGTTCGTCATTTGATAGATCCCCCATAATGCTGTTACATTGTAAAGTATTGCTCTTCTGACAACGCATAACAGATATATACAAGTTGTTCTTGTTTGTCGGAAACTCGTCAGGGCACTGTCGTAATCTTTGCAAACTATCTTGTTCGATACAAGCCTCGTCTATCTATGTGAAGTCTATATGTTATACATCGACGTTAGGTCTACACTTTCGTATCGTAACGACTTCAGCAATTTCTATAGGTATCGATGTTCTCGTGACGTCGCTCGGTCTGCACTTCAAATAAACATTATTTTAAATGCTTTACAAAATTTAAGCTTAATTCTTTACCAATAATCTTCAAACTTGCATTAGTTAGAGTATAGAATGACGCAAGCTGACTCAATAGGCTCGTCAACAAAAATCTGATTCCGCACTTTTTTTTCGTAATTATTAACTGCTCTTTTGTCGGTATGATGTATGCAAATTTATTACGAAAAAAAAAAACTAGAATATTTTTAGCACATATGAGAATGACGTCCTCCTATATAATCAGTGGGCTTTTTTCGTTTCGTGAACCGCCTCATCGTCAACTGATTCGGATCGGCGGAAAATGACGAATTAGTTATGGTATACCAAGCACCTCGACCTCGGCTAGTTGAAGCACGTTTTTCAGTGGCTCCCTGCAGTCGGTGCAATTCTGCGTAATCTGAATGGACACATATCGACCTCGGATGGGGCAGGGTTTACACATGAATGGACGGAGCTCCTCATCTGCCACGCCACCCTTGTCATTGTAATAGCACCTGAAAAATCAAAGCGTCGTGTTTATATTTTAGTAATCTAGTGTTTACCAGATTATTTAGCTTTAGCTTATGGTTATAAATTCGATAATCATTTAAAAGTGCAACATTAAACTCCAGGGTAGCAGTAACTGAAAATTACCCATTTAAAAAGTAAAATGCTTAAATTTCATGTTGACTGTAAGATTCTGAGGTGACCCCGTTTAGAACATGCGAAAATAGTAAACGAATGGTTGGACAGGATGCAGCTGCTGGAACCTGTCTATCGGCGAGTTGAACAGTCCTATCGTAGATAATAAATGATAAGGTACGCTAAAAACTATCTTCCAAACATTGCATCAAAAGGCTGGCGGAGTCAACAGTCTGCTTTTCTCGCTCTTCAACATAGTAGACAGCTGACAACGTAGCGCATAAGTGACATGGCAGCGTGAGAAAACGGTGGTGTCACAGGTTTCAGAAAAGTATTATGCCATTTGTGAATGTACCCCGTTATCCTCCAGACGCAAAAAAGCCTACCAGCATCTCTCGTTGCAATATTAGAAAACAAATTGCTTACAATAAATTTTGGAGAGGTCTTGTCATGCTTAGTTTACCATGTCGGGATCACGCTTAATAGATTTCTCAGCTGAGTTACAATGTCTGAGGGTAGAGGTGCCGCCATAGCATACTAGATATGATAAAGTATAAGTGCTAACACGCATGACTAAATCTACGCATTCATCATGCTATATGTCTGGTCCTTCAATGGCACGTGACTATAGGCCATTATAGAGGAACTCTTGTAGAGGCAGGCAGGATCGTTTAAACTACAGTTTCAGATGGATCCAGGGCACCACTTTTTGCTGTGTACGCAACGCCTTAGATACAACGGTCCCATGGTTTCATCGTCATCTTGGCAGAAACATTACGGTGAGTGTCATTTTTATTATTTTACAAGACGCAGTTTTATGCGAAAGGAAGACAAGCAGGTCAATCAATGAGTGAGCTATCTATATGCTTCAACTGAACTCTGCTGTATAGCAGAAGAACTTTACGCCAATGTTGAATTCGGCGCACGTGCTATACTCAATGGCTACAAACAGGCTCGTTTCTTTGAATGCTACCCCTGCTTTGCCTCCACCTCCCTTCTCCAGGTGCCAGTACAGAACACTATGAAATGGGGAATTAAAGCACGCCACGGGGGCCAGTAAAGTGCAATTAAACGCTAAGAGGGTTAAGTATCTGAAGAACCACCCAATATCACGAAAGCGGTAGCACGTAGAGCGAATGGTCTGGCAGCTGCAATGACAACAGTGGCGGAGAACTGAGATGGCAAGGTCCTTATTTGCGTCCTTTGAGAAATAATAAGGGCGAGAGGAAACAGCAATAGAGAGAGAGAGAGAAAATGAATAGGAGTCATCTGAACCTTTGCTACTGCAAGTACTACTCCTATTTCATTCTTGTCGCTTTTTCTATTTCCGATTGAAAGGAGCTTGTACCATCTTGGCTTTTCCTTATGTCGTTGAGGGCAGAACGCGTAAGGTACGCAGTCCCCACATTCTGAGAATACGGAAGGTGCGGTGGATACGACTGTCGAAGCAAGCACGAGGAAAAGGGAAAACGAATGAATATGCCGGAGATCCGGAAACATCTGAAGGGATCGGGTTGAACTTACGGTGGAACAATAATAGTAAGAGGCCGGGAGCGCGCACAAAGATTGAAACGGTTAAAGGTACCTTGAGCAGTGAGGTGGTTGTTGCAGCGCCGCGCGCCAGCTAACGCCCTGTTCTTTATCTTTACAGCTCCCTCGCCTCATTCTCTATGGCTCCTCCTGGTCAATCCTGCTCGTCGATATTTGGACCTCTGTACTGCACTTCCCCTCAAGTCGCCTTAACCCGCTTCCATGATCTTCTTCTGTTCCGAGTCTGTCTTTACTTGAGACTGCTCTAGAAGCCCACCTTCCCGCCATGCGCTGACTTCATCGCCTCTGACAGACTCCTCTGCTTATTAAATTTCCCAAATTGGATGAACACCAGCAGAAACAGAGGCAGTACAGCCGCTGAACAGCCAATCTAAGCGAACAGGGCGTAAGCAAGGGAAGCTGAGGAGGGCGCGAATAGAAACAGAGTGGAAGAGGGGCATGAGGACGAAAAGGAGTAACCAGTGCGTCGTCCGTTCACCGGCGAAGGCAGGATGCGGGGCCACGAGCCGGGACTTGGGTAGTCTTGTCGTGCCTTTTGCTCCGTTCCGTACCGTCGCTCGCCCATCTTTCCTCGCTTCCCAATCTTTACCTATGTCTACCACTCATTTAGTTCTCATACGTTGAAGAAACCGTAGCTGGTCTTTGCTGCCGTTCTAACCGCCACGATTACTAGACGTTGCGAGATGACAAAGTGCACGCAGAGTACTTTGAGGAGGTTCCGTCTACCGTCAATTTATTCTAAGAAATATACATCAGACGAAGGCTAGTGCTTAGGACTAAGGTTTATTGTTGAGCAGAAATATCTGACAGGCCTTTAAAATAATAATGCTTATGCTCCACGGTATTATACTTGACCGTATTTTTTTCTACTTGAGTTGCCACTCTTTATAAACATAGGTCGCGATCTAACGTCGCTAGTGGGCAGAAGTCCGCACACCAGCATTTAGTTCGGGCCAGCTCTGTGCACAAACAGTTGTTCTTTTTTCAGATCAGATATATATTTATATATATAAAATAGTAGATGAATGTAGGTTTGAAGTAGGTTTAAATTTTGTATAGAATACACATAGAGGTATAATTGGCATCCAGTACATTACCTGATGTTCGTCTCAATTTTTCAAGCCGTCTGCCTTGGAAGGGCACAGACAATCAGGCAATGCTATTTGTAAGTTGACACACAAAGAGACTTATAGTTGCGGAACATGAGCTAGCAATAAAATCCGAAATCTATAGAATGCAAAGGGATTCCTGAAGCTCTTCGTTCCTTCAAACAACCCTTG
This sequence comes from Tropilaelaps mercedesae, assembly GCA_002081605.1. Taxonomy (NCBI): domain Eukaryota; kingdom Metazoa; phylum Arthropoda; class Arachnida; order Mesostigmata; family Laelapidae; genus Tropilaelaps; species Tropilaelaps mercedesae. The sequence continues at coordinate 25,487 of MNPL01010602.1, forward strand.
CCGCAATTTTTTAAAAGATGCCCGGATCAGAGAATACAATTTGATCCAGTTTCACTTTTATACCGTGTTACAGTGATTTGGTTTTTTTAAGCTTACCGGAAGGACTTCGTTTTTAAATTTAGACTTAGACGCTGGTTGAATGAAAATTGTTCCCCCCTACCCAAATGTTTGCCTAACCGTCTGCTCCCTATTGCGACTAAGACGCTGCAGCGTCTCTTTTGAAATTCTTATACAGCAACGCAAACTCCTTCTCGTTCCACCAATTTCCTACTGTAGGCTGATCTAAGCTGGTACCTTCTCTACTCGTCAACAGCTGCTCCAGAGCCATGCTCCACAAACAATTTCGAACGTTCCAAGAACTGCCTCAGTTGATCACTTTTAACGCCACCATCGACTTGTAGGGATTACCGGAATATTTCAATTTCGCAACTACCTATTAACCTAGGCGGCGGTCCGTGAGGGCCTTCCTCATACGTACCTCAAAAAGTGGAAACTCTCTTGCTATGCTTTATGTTCCGAAACCGCTCTTACTATAGAAATCTCAGACTACAGATCCCACTTACAATATAATAGCCTTACCACATTCCGATTATACACTGCCTGCGGGAGTCATTCATTCGGTTGTGTCGAGGTTGATGTGTGTCACTCAAATTCTGAGCTTGCATCGGCTAGGTAATAATGTAGGCTGTTAGGTTCTGTAAGTGTCCATAGCTTATTAGATAATCTGCTTGTCTGTGTAACTTGAAAGGAATGAAGATGTATTTCGAAAGCTTTTAAGAGTATTGCGTAAAGACATTTGTTTGTCAATTCACGTTGGCCTGCCCAAATCAGTTTTCTTCAACCGTCTTCTTCCAGTTGATCTTTCAGAACTTAGTACGTTCCGTGTGTGGCAAACCCGTAGTGTAAAGTGGCTTGAAAAAATCAGGTGCCATGAGAATGCCTTTCCTATATAATGCGTGCACTTTTTTCAGTTAAGAAACCTCTACATTGTGTAAGAAAATGAATGTAAACTAATATGTACCAATATTTTAAAGTTGTAAGGCAATATATGAAATTTAGGAAATAAGAAAACATTGTTGAAATCTTGCAAATGTACCCATACCACGAAAGCCTTCTGAAACTTGTGCTTCTCTATATGTGTGTGTATGCAACTTTTTAAGCTTTTACATGATCTATTGAATCGACATATTCCAGGTTTTCGGCTGACTTTAACGTCCTCTATATTGCCATCAGCATACGCTATGTTGTATGACAGCCATAGAAGTAATGCCCAGCATGCGTATAGTTACAAATAAAGGTATGATTAGCCTAGGAGGACCTTGTTCACCTAGAATCAGAAATATTTCGGTTAAAAGTTTTGGCTTTTCGGTAATTAAGTAATAGGATGTGACGTAGACCTATAAGAATTTCTTTGAGGCGATTCACCTTGCTGATAGTTGAAAAACATGATGAAAACATGAATCATATAAAGTCATGGATCATATGAAAAACATGAATCCAGATCTGCACATATGTCTGTAGCGCACTACACTTGCTTTTGGAACATTGCGCAGACAGGGAAGACTAAAACGGCCGAGCCTCCATATCATATTTTTCTGAGCAGTACATCAGAGGCAGCTGGATAGTGTATTTCTTTTCAATGCTTATGCGTGTCCCCGAACACCAGAAAAACCTCAGAGTTTTTATATATTCAGTTCTTCATCATTTTCGATAGCTCCGTAATCCATTGAAATATCGACTGCAAGACTACTGAAAACTAGATAATCAATTGGTTATGAAACAGATATTTAACTTTTGTTTGAAGGTTTAGATCAATGGGAATCATCACACCATGATGGCACATTACAATATATAACACTCGGTTGTACACCATCGGCTCAGCTTGTTCCTGTAACGGCCCGAACTTGAAAAAGCAACATGTCTTTTGCCATTACGATTCTTTTACGTACTCGATAGTAATCACCACAGGTAGTACTATTCTATTATAGTAGAACAAATAGCAATAGATAGTAATCACATGAAGAAGTCTTCGCGTCTGCCTCACAGTAATTGGAAATATATTATGACAGTTCCTTCTTATGAAAACACACTGCGCATTGCCGATCCCATCAAGCTGTGTGCCACTTTTTCACCTTCGAGTCCCTAAATTCTAATATCTGCTATCAAAAAACGATATTATTAAGAACAATAATACTATCCAGACAGGTGTTGCACGATCGATTTAAAGCACCAATCGTCCGGACGCCAACACCGCCGCTTCTCAAACTGCAAGGGTTTCAAACGTTGTTTACGGCACGGTTGGTGGTTTTTGTCATGTCCATGATCTGAACAATGGGCCTGTCATACACATGCATTATACACTTTTTCAACGGGGAAAAATCACCCAAGCGGCATGTGGCTCTGGTGAAAATAACGCTTAAGCTAACTGGATTTCTCGAAGCCTTCGGGGAATACGCTTTGTAACAAGTTCTTTTTTTTGACGATAGCCGTTCAGTAGTGACATCAATAGAAGCTACCTATATCTAAAATGTTAAAATTTTTTATGTAAAATGTCTTCACCGTTTTGTTGCTCGGCGGTCCTACTCTTGTCATAAGTACACGTCTTCTACTCAGGAATGATTTCTAAATGGTGAGCATTAAATCAGGCCTGAGCATAGCGATGCTGTACGCAAGTGATATAAGTATTTGGGCAAACCTATATATTAGTATACATGAGTATAGAACAATCCTGGTACATGCAGGCGAAAATAGCGTAGTTAACAAACCTGTCTATGTGATATACACTCCATCGAAGCATGAAACCATACAAATAATTTATACTACATGTACACACCTATTACAAAATGCGGCCATAAAAATAGTCGGTTCTTCATTACTGGAGCTACAAGTCTGGCTGAAATAGAATGTGCTAGCAATTTGTCTGGATATTTATAATTATATGTAATTCCATCAGCTGCTGTTGCGTGCGAAGGAAATTGACGCGAGCCGAGGGGCTGAGTAGGCCATAGAAAAAATGGCCCCTTGCCATGTTCCTCTCCAAGGCCCTCGTTCAACCTAGCAACGCTGACCCAGTTCATTTTCGTTCGGGTGAACGCGCCCAATGAATGTATTCACATGCAGATTCTGCTGATTCGAAGTCGTTTGCGCGCTATAGAGTCGCTTATTAATCAGTAGACGGAACCATAGCGCTTGCATGAGGAAAACGTTTTCCCCCTGCAAGGATGACTCTGTAACCAGTCGAGGGCTGGTACCCCAACTGCTAGTAAGAATGTGCAATAATAAAAGCATGCCAGATTGGACCGACAGCTACGGACTCTCCAACTGCCTACGCGTCGCTGAATTGCCTGATTAACCAATGCAATTCTGCGGAACTATATTAGCGTAACATTCGGCTCTAGCGTAGCTTCTCGCGCGGACTCGAGCGCCTCAGCGCTAAACGATTTGTTTACAACAGCTCTCATTATGTGCATATGTCAAAGCCAAGATATGCCCTACCTGGTGTTAAGCTTGAAATGGACATCGTCGTAGTCCGGACTTATAGGGTTTGGCCCAACGCGAATATCGAAATCGTGTAGTCGATCGCCTGGAAATATGATCAAGGGCATATTGCATGTTTTTATATATTTTTATGGATTTTTAATAATAGTGTTCTAATTAATCACACCAATGCAGTATTGAGTGCCTTGAGAATGTTTTTGACCGGTATTTTAATACATCGATCTCAAATCTTCGTTTCTTTCACAATTTAAACATCAGGGCAGTTATTTTAGCTTCATCAATTTTTTAACTTGAAACGATGTAAACACTGTAACGCCGCTAAACGATTCCGCCACTGATCTGTTTCCTCGGGTTATCCCAATAGGACCTAGAGCGGCTTAGAACTTGGAAGCGCGCCTGCGTGAGTGAATAAATCGTGCGGCAGAGCTTTTGCCATTGCTTCCAAGGGATGCTGAAGTGGTTTCCACCGCAGGAGAATTTTGAATCGTGCAAAAACGTTCGGGATTGTTGGATACAGCTCTAGAGGCAAATAGCCTACGTGACGATTCTTGTCGCAGCTGTATGCTGTTGCATAAAATGAGAAATAATATACCGTTCGAAGTCGTTCTCCACTCGAGATTCGCTCGTATGCCAAGTGACGGGATACCGTAAATTTCATGGCCGGCTACGTTTGAATCTGCGCTGGGGAAGCGGCTTGGCAGCTGGAACGTGCCCTCTAAACTATCTGTGGACGAGTTAGCAGGGAATTTACATTTTGAGGGTTTCGTTGAAACTCAGCTGGCTAAAAACGAAAGCGTCATAGCGAAAGCTGTCACAGGAAACCTGAACTTCAACGATACTAACATGAGACGTGATTGGTGCCAGACTGTGCCGACGGTAACAGCGGCACCCGTATAATGTTACACGTAGCCGCATATTCAGCCATGTTCCCCCTCTCTCCCTCTCACTGTTGTATGAAAGCGAGCGTACTTGTGCAGAACTTGCGAATTGGCCATTCGCAACTAATGAGAACTTAAGGATTCGGCACGCTTCTCTCAAGCGGCTATCCAACCATGTGGCTTGAAGAGTATAGTAGATTGGCTCAGGTAAAGCTGTACGGAGTGCTACTCTAATGAGACTTGGGTCAGCATACTAAAAAGCAACACAGCATGTATAACGAAAATTGCTAAGTACCCAGAAAGGCAAAATTCTCCTGTTGTTGCCGTTGATACTGATGAAGGCAATCGCGGTGGCGATGATGCAACGAGTCATATTATGTTCTGCTTGTTTTCACCTGCAGCTATTGTCAAGCAGCTCTGGTTATTGCGTGTGTGTGTAGCGTCGATGCTTTTTGCGGACCTTGCGCGTGTATCTCGGTTTCAATTAGCGTCGCCAAAATATTACGGTCCATGTGTTCTCCGGTATAGCCGGATGCGACAGGCGGTTTGATAGATCATGCCTGTCTCCTCCTCCTAAGCGAGGACGGAGCACGTCACAGAATCAGCAGCAGCCTCGCCAAAGCGAGCAGATATCATTATTGTGTGCTCCCCACTAACATCCCGGCTATGACAGGTTTCCTGCGTTATTATGTCGTGATAAAAATTACCCCCCATTCGTTTTATTTGGTCGGCTTCCGAGTCAGCAATTCGCTCAGTATTACATTCATCTTTTTTCCGGTTGATAAGAAGACTGTACGCGTGAGTTCGACATTGTCGCACGCCAGGTGCACGTTGGCCCTGCCAGCCTTTAAACGTAGTCATTTGCAGAAGCTGCGACCGCTGTTGGAAGCACGTGACGCGCAACCGCTCGGACTAACAGCGATGAAAACGGAGAACTTCTGACATGAGTTTGAACTCTAACCCGAAGTCGAGGATTGACTGTTTTCAGGTTTTGCATCTTGCCTTGCTCTGAGTAAAAGCCAGCTCGTACTCGTAGCTGTAACTTGAATCTCGTTGAGCCCTCTTATGAACCCTATGCGTCCATATTACGATCCTGGGAGAGTAAAGGAAGCAAGCGCAACAAAAGTCATCGTCGAGCACCAATGTCAATATAGCCTAAGTTGTAACGTTGCTTAATGCCTTAATATAGTATGAGCGTCCATATAAGGAGTTGAGATTCGACTCAATACAAGGCCGCTTTCATTTAAAGATACAGGTCGTTCTCGAAATCTCGTTTTTCGGATGCGCCGAGATTTTTATACCAGTTTGCTAGAAGTTAGTCCAGCAACGTGCTTGCTGTGGTCAAGTGGAACGTAGTTTAGAAATGAATTGTGTATCGTCATTTAGAATCGGTTTGCCTGAAAATATTAGCAATTTATTCATACCAGCGTTATACTTGAAGCTGATTAATTAGACAATATGTTCCGTCGTTGGTCAACTTACCCCAGTCTTTTCTGTTGCGAATTCTGATACCCATCACAGTTACGTCTTCGTTGAGATCCACCTAAAATGGATCAGTAGAATCAATGTAAGTGATTAAACATACTTCATATTGCAACTTCTAAATAATAATTGTAGTACCATTTTGTAAATAAAAACCTGTGAAAGCAATTTTTTTTAAATGAAGCAAATGTGTTTATTCCTTATCGATATCTTAAAAGTGCTATTGGTTTTCTTACTACTGATCATTTCTTTAAACTCAAATGTACCTTTCACAGAATGTCTCGTTCAGTGCCAATACTTCCTTTAGGAGTCAAAATGAAAATATTTCACGAGAACGAGCATGTAACTTTGTATAACTACCTTACTAACCCGATTCGTAAGACTTTTATTCTTCACAATTATATGAGTCACATCATATGCGTCTCTTTTCGTTAGTACAAGCACAGGTATTTACAGACTATACCTATTAAAAATATGGTGTTATTACCGTCCACCAAGGATTGAGCTCGGCCCACATTGAGTCCTGGGTGTGGGCGAAATATGGCGGCTTCAGACCATCCGTGTTATGCGACCCATCCACGGCCTTTTCCGGTGTGTAGGTGATTCCGTACAGTTCATAAACCGAGCTTTGGGTGGCTTTTTTCTTCAGCGCGTAGTTTACCGCCGTTGCTGTCAAATCGATCACCGGTTATGTGGGATATATGGCAGAGGTAGAATGAGATAGAATAAATGAATAAATATTTTCAGAGCTGACCATCAGCCAACATTTTAACGTTCACGGTAGCGTTTTTTTGTATTACCCTGTAAGACGGATCACCCCATAAATAAATGTAACTATGCAACGGCGGAGATCGAACCCGTAAACCCATGTACGTGTCTCCTCCGGTCGCCTCAAGGCGCACACTCGAATGCACCCTTCAGAGTCACTACGAGCTGCTTGACTGCTGCATAACTTCTGGAGCAGTTGATTGAGAGTTCAAAATCATGATTAAATCGACCGAAATCAGATTTTAGAGGGTAGTTAAGTTTTATTTTGGAGAAAAATAAATAAGAAGATCCTTAGGAGATAATAGCAGAAAAGGAGCCAAAGACTTTTACGCCAGATGTTTAAAGGTGAGCTATATACATACCATTATATACGGTCTCATAATACTTGTTCTGAAAGAAAAATAACATAATTTAGACTTTTGCGCTATACCTGCCGAAGGAACAACGCGCATCGACAAACGACAAAACCAATATTATAATACTAGTTCAATTATTAAGCCAATACGATCTAATGGTTGTTTCTGCTTGAACACAGAGAACCATTCATTACTCTTAACATTGAAAAACCGATTGTGTGTTTTTTAGCAGCTTAATATTCATTTTGATGGTCTTTTTTCGATACATTACCATCCCTGCTTTTTTGGGGAATGCAGTTAAGAACATGAATTTATTTCCTTGGAGCTGAAAAACGTGACAAAATTGATATAGAAAACGTAGTGCAATAACCGTATCGTTTCCAGTAATTCCAGTAAGACTAACAAATCGCTTTGTCTATGTCAAAATTTCATATATTTCGAAATACTTTCAAATTATGTTTGTTAGAAATTTAAAAGGCGTATATGTTTGGGCAGTGATTTAAGCGTTCTTTTTTTACTACAGATACTACAAACGTAAAGCATGTTTGTATTGAATGTTTTGTTTCTTACCGATGCGAAGTAGACATATCCCTTTGGGGACAATGCCTTTCCATATGGAAACGGATTCATTAGGTCGCACATAAGCTTATCTTTCCTATTAGACATCCTGCAATTAGAACAACGCGGGGTTTACATGTAGTGCACTAGTTTTGTTGAATCTCCTGCTAGTCCTGTCCAGCGGAATTATTGTGTTTATTTAGCAAATTGCCGCATATACCGATGAAAAAGGTTTATCCCTATGAATTTTCATCCCTAGTGTCCAGAGCCAGAAAAACAGCATAGAACGAAATGGATCATCTACACCGAGTGTCGGACGCGTTCTGTCTAGAAAGCTATCTGTCAAGCAGTGCCGATCGGGCACAGTGCAGAAACGACTTGATATATATAGGGCCTTGATATATATACTAGGTAAAAAACCGTTCACGTTATATGAAAAAAATGCGCAGCTGATTAACCAACCAAACCGAGAGGCCTGTTACACTTCATTGCGGCGTATTTATCGTTGTAAAATATAGCTCATTCCACTATCGGACAGTATTTCGTTACTGTATCCGATCAACGCTAGGTCAAATGTACATCAGGTACGTAGCTGTCTCAGCAAATTCTCTATGGCTAGCCTTCAAAAAAGGCATCGTCATTTCGTTGTAGTTAGCCATGTGTAAATTGTGTAATCCGTATATTATTGAGCTAACAATGTGTGTAGAACTGACTTTATTCGAGGACTGACATATAGCCTTCCTAACGGGCACGTTGACAGGTGCATGTTCCCCTAACGTGTTCCTGTCTGCTTGAGGAAACTAACAATCAATCATAAGCTATTCCGACGTAGGAGCTTATATAGGATTATTGCAGAGTAAGTTTTCACGGTAAAGGTCACTGGTTAATACTGAATCCGTAATGTAGCTTCGACCTTATATATTACGTACATATCTGAGACGGAAAACCGAATGTGGAGAAATGCTAACGATTATCACTGGCAGCAAGGCCTTGGCTTTCTACTAATGATAATCGCTAGCGGTGTAAATGAATAGACCCATATGTTAAAAGCATCTGTACAACAACTCTTTGCGTGACAGCTTGATTACGTCGCCTGCTCGAAATAGTGTCAACACTGTAATGGGAATTGGTGAAAATACAAACTGCTGCAATAACACCTATTAAAAATAACAAAGCACGGCAATCATTGAAAAAATAAAATATTAATAAAATGAAACCGCCGAACTGGAACAGTAAAGCACACATATACCAATCAATACTATCAACTCATCAACTCAACAACTACAGCTTCCCCTAAATCTCTAGATTTGGGACAAGGTACGATTTGTTGTCTACATTATCAAAATTATGGACGTCCGCGCACAGCACTGCAATAGCATAAGTGCAATTCAGCAAGGCTCTTATAGATTGAGAGCACAATATCAACAAGAATATCAACAAGAATCATACAACAGTGTATGTGTTTGGTCAGCAACAGGCACGCTTGGGAAAGCCTTGATGTCCCCTTTTATTTATATACAAGGGCTTAGCTTAGGGAATTTTAGGGGACACAGAGAAGGTATTGCATGAATTGGAGTAACCAATAACCGATGGCTGTCTCCTCGAGATTTATGATTAGAAGCAGTCATAACTCATCCTCCCACGAGCGATGACTTGAAGAAGACGGATGCAGACTGCAAATGCAGGCAGTCAGAAGCTTCGCTTTGAGGTTTTGCTTAGATAATAATTGAGTAAATGGACGCGTTTGCATTCTGTAGGCCGACGTGGGTAGAAGCCAGATTTATACAAAGCTAGAACACTCTGTGAAATTTACTTGGGATGGCAGCTTTTAAATATTACCTTTCAGTCAGGAGAACAAGACCTTTACATCAGTTAAGTATAATAATGGCTCTCTTAAAATTAGCAAGCAACGGTGTAAGAGAAGATTCAATATGAGCGAAATAACTCAAACGAGTAAAATTATTTGGTTTTTGATTACCTTAGATGACCAATCGCAATAATTTCGCTTATAATTAACTTCAAGTTTAAAAAGAAGTGGCAGAGAGTGTCAGAAGCAATTTCAGCCAAATTGAACAAATCGAACGGATTTAGAAGCAGGTCTGGTAGATAATCAGTAAAGTCACGGAACACTAGAGTCGAGGTGGAACGCACGCGACACTGTTCGCTAACGATAGTAAAATGACCTACACCTTTAATAATAGGTCCTAAAGTCAGACTTGAGCAGAGTCCGGTAACACGATAGACACTCATAATACGAAGACCTGTACGTCGAACTTGCAACCAATCTGGTCTCTTTGGTCAGGTGACCTAACATGGCAAAGCGAATGACATCGCATCCGTTCTTAGCATCGAAAAGCCAAAAACAGCAGTATCAGCACTGCCGAAACGAAAAGCGTTAACCCAGACGTTATTGACAACAGAACTAACGAATCTGAGGAAATTGTCAGAGCTAAAAATATTCTTTTCTCGAGGGTAAAGCGTAAAAAGTGTTGGCGCAATATGAAAACCCCAGCGGGCGTTCGTAAAACGAGGAAAGACTATCTCTCAACGAAAAAGTTGCGAGGGACAATAGCCTTATAGCCCACCAGGGTTGCTTGGGTGATTAAGTGCCGGTTGCAAAATTTGACATCTGCCAATTCAATCCCGCTGGTAGCACATACTCTTCGCACTCTCTGTGTGCTTGGTGTGCTCGAAGGAATGTCAAAGCGCCTCCGAGTTTCAAACGGGTCTCCAAAGAATCTAATTTAATTTTGTCCATCAGAAGATAACCCACGTAATCAAGATATGTGCTGCGCATTTGTATCAGGCCAAGGGAAGTAAAATTGCTAGCAGACCACTGGAATGCGAAAAGAGGAAGACAGAGAGAACGATGGGGGATGCCTTGATGCGCATTATCAAAATAAATTTACCACTGAATGTACCAGCGGGCAATTTCGAGTAGGTCACCGATAGCATTGACGAGATAATCCGGTTTAGGATGGCGGTTTCCGTAAATAACGAGTCAGTTTATATCAAAACCACTACGAGGCCAGCCTACAACAGAGTCGGTCCAGGCAACGACTTGTTCCTTGTTCGGTTTAAAACGAGCGCAAACGCAAGGCCTGATACTACCAACATCGATCGTCTCCCGATGTGTATGGCAACAATAGCGTGAGCTTACTCCCAGCATTGGCAGAGGCGGAAATGGCGCCCATCTAACATGTCCGGGGATATTTTCTGACCAGCCATCCTAACATGGTATGTGAAGTGTAGTGTCGAGCCGAAGACCGAAGCATTTTAGACGAAAGTGAAACGCGTCAGTTCTTACAAACAGCCGCTACGTCAGTTGCTAATAGGAAAGCCCTTCATCTGTTCACGTTCACGTTGTTGGTTTAGTTTGTTACGCAGTGGCCCCTTCATATACTAATCCTAGCTCTTCAAACTCACGTAAAATTTTAAGGTGAAATCGGCAGCCTAGCACTATGTCAAAACTTTCAGAAAGTGAAGCCTTTCATCTGTTGCTAGGCAAAGCCTCGGAATTACAACCCAGCACATGAACATCATTTGGTGGTCTAAGAGAGTTGAGAATAGCGTGATTGCGGTCTTCTCTGCAGCATGCACAATAAAGAAAATATTCTACGCTCTGTTTTACTCACCCCGTATTGCAAGGCTGGATCGATAGTGCTACGATAGCGGTTACAATATAAGTATAGGTTTTCGCGGACCCGGTGGGGTCCTTCGCAATTGACCATGTACAAAGGAAGCTGCGTATAAATGTTATGGTTCAAAATTCCTTTGTGTCCTGGCCTTTCGCAGGCTCAAAGCGGGTCTCGGCCTTTTATTTTGACTTCTTCTTGGTGTGGGAGACTGATAGCGAGAGGTCTCGGGGGACCCTAAGGGAAGTCAATTCTTCAGAGGAGTAATGAGGCTTCTAAAGTGTTCTATGCCTTGATGGCAACGTGGCAGATTAGGCTCTCCATTTCGATGTAGCACTACATGGTAGTGGTATACTAGTACTTCTATCTAATACTTATATGTTTACGTCTAACAATTATCAAATTTGCTCGATCTTCAGTTTACCACGTAGAACTAATAATAAAAAATGCGTCTTTTGGCATTTACCTGAGTTGCCTTTAGCGTGCATAACAAAGTAAGTGTACTGTATTATGAATAAATAATTCATCTTCTCGTTCTAAGTCCCGCTCTTAAATATGCAAACGAGTTGTTTCCGAGATTAAATTTATACCCTAGGGGAAATTAACAAAAGAGTGCAACGAAGCTGCTTGTTCCTACCAGAACATATCAACGTGAGCGTGCTTTTGAAATCGAGAGGCCCTTGACAATTGTTCGATTCGATTTCAAATACGTTGACCTTTAGTAATTCAGACACGTAAGTGTCTAAGAACTACATTCAAGCAAAAAGCGTTAATACTTCAAACTGAATTATAAACTGAGGAGGGAGTATAACCACGTAGCAAATGCAAGACCCAATGATTTGGTGCTATACTACGCTACTGAGTACGCGGACAACACAGAAATATCTATGAGAAATGAGGCGGTAACTTCGCTAGTCTTTGACGCCATTCTAAATAAAAATCAGCTAACTTCTGCGACCATAATCTTCTGAAATATTGTCAGAATATATTGTTCCAAGCTTCCGAATCAACAAGTTGCTCAGTGATAACTGATTTCAAAACTACAATCTTGACAAACAGCACATAACCATGTCCTTATAGCCCAAACGCAATTTTTTATGTTTACTAAATTTTTGGTCGCACATATGTTATATTTTATAGAGGATGTTTTTATGATCGTGCTTCTGTATCACTCAGCAAAGGAAATGTCTGTTCCCCTCGGGTGGGGGTCGTTCCGCACGCACGGATTTTCTATCTAAGTTGGCTACCAATAACGTGTTGCCCAATAAGCCGTCCTCAACGTGGGTGCTCATTTAACACCTGGATAATATTGTAATTCCAATGACACTGACACTGATCCTACGCTAAGTTTAATAGCACACTATTTGCACGATTAGAGTGCTCCGATAAGGCCATAATAGAGCGAATTCGGTTACCATATTTCAAATAGAGTCGCTTTAGGCAATATCTTAATGCGCGCAGGCTCGCTATTGGTCAACACTGTCGAGGCTTCAGACAGCAGGCTGCCATGTTGCTTTCTACGACGCCAGTTTGGTAAAAGGTAACGTCTTTCCTTTGTATCTGGAGCCGTAAGAGGGAAACTAGCCTATTATACTCCTTCATCCGCCGATTCTTTCATAAAAAAAGCAACTCAGAACCATTTGCGGATTACGATTGTCTTTCAGTCGCCCTGTGCATGAGTAAAGCTGAGCGTACTGTATATTCTCGCGCTAAATGTTTACGGTCGTTTAATTTTAATCCCAGAGCCGGTTGTTGTGTATTTTGCCAATCATTTTCTTCACTGTGTTGAAGTGAACTGGGCCTCCTCAAGTTGATAAGATACTCGAACGGCAATCTGGTGTAATCAATAGTGCCCAACGTCCACAAAAACGACCACCCTCAAAACTAACAGAGATTTTCACTCACTGCAAACACTCTGCGAGACAGAATAAACCAATTTCACCGCTGCAAGCAAAAATGTGCCCATGAAACTAATCAGCCAAGGTCCTCGGCTGTGCGCATGTGCACTACCACGGATTAACGACAAACCTGACACAGTGGCAGTTTTCAGCCCTTTCGCATTTCGAGAGGCAGTCAACGACGAATCCTCTGTTAGGCACTCGTCCAGTCCTCTTGTCTTTCTTGAACACGCCGGCGGTCATGACGAAACCATCACCGAACACCACCGAGATCACAAACGACGAGAGAACACAGACGCATAACACATTGCGGACGAATACCTCACACAGAACCGCGCGGCGCACCTGTAACAGATGAGTTACACCATTAAGATAATTTTCGTTCTTCACTAAACCGGAATCAGGGACCACAATGTCCTCTGGAGGGTGAAAACGCTTGGAAAAACTGCTGGGACGTTGCATCTAGCGAGATGGGTGAAAAATTTATGCGCATTAAACGAGTGAATCAAGTCGTATTAATATGTTCATTATTGAGCAATATTGAGTAGCAAAGTCGTCGATGTGTCGTACATCCATGCTTGCGGCGGACAAATGATTCATAAAGGAGCTAAGTTTTGTCGGATCAGCCTACTGAAACAGTTGATAATTAGCTGAACTAAAGGTACCATCTTTCAATGGCCTAATTCATTTTCAGTTACTATTTACTATTTATTATTATTATCAATCCATTGGTGCTACTGATATTACGTGTGGTAAAAATTTCTTCAGGAAAGATTGTATCAATTACCATGTTGGAATATATCCACCTTAAAGGTTACTTCGATACGCGCCGGTCTTTGAAACGCCGATCCTGTTCTGTTAGCGCCCGAAGTGCCTATACTGTCCTTATTTCTCGCACTGGACTGTTTCGATTGAGCCAATGGAGGATTGAGCACGACGGCTCTATTAAAATCAGGTGCTTTCCTTTCGCTTTGTCCGAATCGTTGCACAGGCCAAGACAGTATAGCCTCACTGTTAGTTTGAAAGCCAACGGCAGGCAAAAGGTGCTCTAGTCGACGTGACACGAATAGTAGGTGAAAAAGCAGGCCATCCAGTGACCACATTATTCAAACGGCATGTATACTTTACGCGTACGTATCTGCATCTACAACCGACCTATAAATAATGAAAATACCGACGCTTTGCAGTCGTGTGCTTGGACAAGTGTACCTACCTTCATACGTGGTACAGTTAGCCCGCCGCGCCTGGAGCTAACAGGTCAGCCGTGCAGATCGACATGACAAGAGTTCCACGTATCGTTGGTGGAACTGATTTATTGGATTTCTTTATAAAGCACTGCCTTATGACAGCCAGCGAAGATTCCTTTCAGTCGCAACCAGATATTCTGGTGAGCTATTTTTTTTTTTTTACAACATAGACCTTGTATAACTGCGCCTGACTTGATCAATCGATGAAAGAGACGGCATTGATATTCGAATAGCGAAGTTTCATTGAAGCCGTGATTTGAGTTCCCGGCCGAGGTCGCTGATATATCGCGCTTCCATCGGTGAATGGCACTATTCACTGGCACAAAGGGTAGAGCAGAGGTATTATTGTCTCGATAGTCGCGGTCTACTTATGAATGCCGGCATTGCGGCGGCTTGACGTGTCCGCGTAGATATTCCTTTGAGAGAGTGGCGTCCCACCGACGCGAGCACCAGTCCCTGCTATGGACGAAGAACATGCGGCGATAATGCGATAACCGAGCTTTTACAGCCGGAAGGCCATAGCGTTTGCTTCCTAGGAGCACACTTCAACGTCAGCATAAACATGTTATGCATGCACAACACTCGCCGCCATAAGGGGACGCCTATATCGCCCCTTCTGTCTCGATGTGTGTGCGACGTGTGCGGAAAAGTTCATATGTGTCATTGCCATTCGAATCTTTACTACTCGCGACAGCTCGGAAAGTCGCGCTCCGATCTCGCGCATTTCGACTTTACTGAGGGAATAGACGTGCCTTTGAATTGGCCTGCTTTACAGAGCAGTCACGCTGCCCGACTTGTTTGCCGACTTCGATATACGGACTCGACAAAAACCATCAGATACACATTTAGCGTTTGGCCGATTGCACCAAATGCATCGGCCATCAATACCTGCATTCGCTTTAACCAGGAAGTTTCACCCAGGGTGTCGGCAACTCGATATAGAAATACGACCATAGTTGTCCTTGGGAAGGCATTCATGATAGACTGATAAAATCATATAAGGACACAGCTTTTGTTGTTACACAACGGAACAATGCCAAAAAACCAGAATTTCAGTTAGTTTAACTGGAAATGCCAGAGAAATCCTTACTTATAGGTCTTGGCCTGATACGTAGATATGTCATTTTTTAATTTGTGCCGCCATACTGCTTTCGAAGGTTGCTAATTGTTAAAGGCATCTGCTCCCTTCTGGAGAAACGCCCACGTCCTTTTGCACTTACTGATATAAATTGAATTAGTAATGCAAACAGTTGATTAAAGCTGCTGATGCGACCAAATACGTACATTCTTAGACAATACCAGGTTTAGACCTAGACCGCATTAAGAAGGCAGAACGTATCAAATAATAGCAAGTTATTCAAAACAATGTATGCAACTTACCAGCTAATTTCCCTAGACGTGACGCAATGTATATTTACAGCATTGTCAGGCAATTAATTAACTAGAATGTGTCAAAGAAAGCTAATTTTTATACATACCGGGGTCAAAATACTACAATTAAGTCAGATGTATGTAGTTAAGTTCAGTTATACTCTATTGCATTAATTTATGTCAGGAGAATTGAAACTCCGTATTAATCTTCTTCAATACTATTTCACCATCGCAGCGGCTGGAAGCAAAAAGACTTTTCTGAGGGTCGCACTTACCGAGTTTTAGCAACATAAAAAAGCAGACAAAACTCTGGCAAATTGTCTTTTCAATCGTGTATTCCTTTACAAGGTATCACCGAATATGTTTATAAGCGCGCTGATAACAGCCTAACGATTGCTCGGGTGATGTTACTGCTGAGAAATGAAGAGGGAGCCCTTTTTAGTAGAAGAGCTGATGCACGGGTGTATAAGGGCCCGTTATTACTCTGGTCGCTGGCGCATTATCCCACTATTTCTTTGTCATCTCCAAATATACACTGTATTATTACTGAATTTGGTTATGTAAACTATGCTAACTATGTTAAAGATATGCTTATGTGATCCACCCCATCCATTGCGACGTAGTTTTTTAGGGATGAGCGTAATCATCGGGCGTTTCGTAAGGCCACTTTTCACATAAGGTAAACTATACCAACTGTGCATCATACATGTGCCATTGCACACGCGTGCACTTTCGTATCCTATTGATCACCTGCTCATTTGGTTAAACAAAATGCGTCGCGAAGTGTCCCGATGCGGTGAAGGCTTTAATCATTTTCCTATACCACTACCAAGGTTTTTTTCGAGACGCCGTGTGAGGCACGCATGTAACGTTCGAATGAATAGCTGAAAAAGCCGGCGTACTTGCGTTGTA
Organism: Tropilaelaps mercedesae; assembly: GCA_002081605.1. NCBI lineage: Eukaryota > Metazoa > Arthropoda > Arachnida > Mesostigmata > Laelapidae > Tropilaelaps > Tropilaelaps mercedesae. The sequence continues at coordinate 42,090 of MNPL01010602.1, forward strand.
ATATGTGTAAAGAGAGACGATCTAGCTTGATCGCAGATGTTCTCGCTGAAACCCGAGGGTTTTTTAGTCCATAATCATCCATGGAAAGCCTGAGCTCGTCAGTTTTTTGTCGCTTTACTTGGTGTATTTCCATCAGAGCTAAATTTGATCCCACAGGTCGATAGATTATTTTCAAAATTTCGCGTAAAAGGCTATTATGAATGCTTTGTTGTTATATATGTCTCGCTATTTTTGGTGTGACACATTTTTCAGTTGGAACCAGTAAAAACACTTGTGTGGGCAGAACAGAGCTTGTAGTTAGGTGATCTTAACAAAAAAAAGCATATTCCCTATTATTAGGCTTCCCGGGCTGCGTCAAATTTGCAATGACCAACCTGTTGGTGACTGCGATGAAAAGTTTGCAGTGCCGTAAGGAATAGAGATTAGAATGGATTTTGGTCAGGGTTACATTGACGCAGCTCTTGAGCAGCTGTTGCCGGGACAAGCAAGTAACAGGCTGTAAAATTGACTGATTACAAACGTGCCATGCTGCTGTGTTCCGTTGATGGCACAGGCTCTTTGTAGGTCCAACTCTTCTATCACTTGGAGTTGCTCGCAATAATCTCAGAAGCAGGTTGATGAATTCTAGTCGTAACGATGGAATACAGAGCCGCCTTTTTGTAACGCACAGTGTATACATTATGAAAAAACACCGAAGAATGCAGCCTCTTAGAGGCTTGTAGAAAAATCAAGACAACGTTGGACCCACATCCATAAGAGACACAAATTTCATAAAGTGAACCAGAGGCATTGATCATAATACCATATCGTTCTCGTGTGGAATTCAGTTTTGAATTAACAATTAGACTTGAGTAGACCACTTGCAATAACGCAGTAATACAACAATGCATACGTTGAGCTAAAGTCTGCAACGAAAATACTTTTCTTCAACGGGAGTGAAGATTTAACATGTATCCTTGACTCGTAATCATCTTGCTTATAGAAAACTCAAACGAATTCAGTATAATTGGCCTCAGCAAGTAGATGGCCAGGTGTATTCAAGAGTACGTAAGCACACAATTATAAAACTCGATTATTTGTAGCAGATTCTTTTCCAGTAGGTGGTTGTTACAAAACGTACCAGCCTAGAAGCATGCCCAAATCGTCGTGAGCGGAACCTTCTTTCAGAAATGATCTTGGTATTTTCGGAGGTTTTTCTAGGTTTCTGCCACCAGCTCGAGATAGCACTAACTTCTTTTTATTGTCATACACGCTGCGTTGCATTTAGTTGCAGTTTCGATATCAATGACAAAACCACCTCGACCTCATTTTCAGAGCACTCTTCGTTTTTCCACTCTGCTTCTCTTTTTCTCTTTTTGCTCTCATCTCGTAAAACGCCAGAACCCCCAGCTTTTCGATAAGTGGAAGACTGTTAGTCGCATATTCTATTTTTGCGGATGTCAGTGGCGCCAAGCTGAATGGCTCTAATTAAATTGCGACCATTTGTGTCCGGCACTGCACTCGTGCCGCCAGATCTGTGGTGTACGAGTTTAACCTGTACGAATGTTCAAACTAATATAAAAACAGAGAACAGACTCGTTTCTTTCGCTGGTCGCGCCTAACCTTCTCACTTAGGCAAAGCATCTCAGAGTCAACACGCACTGAGAAGCAGTTTGAACTGAGCTCCAGTTGGAAGCCGGTGAAGATCGCACTCACCTCACGAAAAAAGCCACGCTGGCGGTCGTAGGCAGTCATGTCGCCCGTCTGGCGACGTCCCGCCGCTGGCCTTCAGCTCCCCGAGTCGTTTGGTCACCTCTCAGAATCAGACGCTTTAGTCCCGCAGAAGAACGGAAGAGATGTTGAGTGGGGAATGCACAATCCGAAGAAGAATGTCTACGCAGTCGTCGCGCAATTTTGTCACAGCTTGCATTCGCCCCTCGTGAGAGACGGCCGCCGTGTCAATATCACTAAGACTGCGAGACCGCCCTCGACGGTCTGGCGCTCACTGCGCGCGTTCCCGGATATTGCGGCTGACCGCTGTGCAGGGTGAGGTGGCAAACTAGGCAAATCGAAAGTCCAGCGACCGGACCGCCACAATTGTGGCCCAGGTTTGTGGAGGTGAAATCCCTCAAGCGCATCGACGACGTCAGCGCAGGGTAGGCGGGCAACAAGCGCATCGGAGCGGAGGATTTCTGCCCATTTCAGAGCCACGGGACTGCAAAGGCACGGGGCGGAGGGCAAAAATAAGCGCTGGATGCCCTCCCAGGGGGAGCGTTTATGAACGCGTTTGCTTATGTCCCCCTCGGCCGCTGCGCATGGCCAAGCTAATGAATACGTTCGCTGGGGGTAAAACTGTGGAGTATATATATATATATATATTATAGCTCGTTTTCACATGTATAATTTGTCGGTCGTTTGTGTTGTGGTACTTTAATGCCGCAACGACTATCAGACGAGCAGAAGCAGTAAATTGGATTTACTAGTGATGCCAATGCAGTGTTTTTGTCACTACGTTACGAACATTAAAGCTTGTATGTCAAAGTCAAGTGCAAGGCGGGTCATTGGTTCGATCCGAGTCATCAGGTCCATGCGTATTTACACGACGAAATAGAATGGCTAGCTAAAACATACACAACGTGTAACCATTTGTACATGGGATGATGCACGTTACACGACTCAGCCTGTTTAGCTCTTCGGAGTCTGATCAATTTGACCCTGACAGACAAAAAAGCCGGCAGCAGAATGTCACTTGAATGACGCTATGCCGTTTTCGTTTCCCCCTTGTCCGTCCCACCAGAATGGGTTATGAGGTGTGTTGCATAACAGGCTCCATCATTATGCATGAGGCCCGTTGAGGAAGTCCATACGCCATCACCAGCCCAAACGCCGCTGTCCGACTCAACATGTCGGGGCGTTTGTAGATCCGCAACGGGCACCAGCGGAATATAGCACCGCAGGGCACGTTGGCTTTGGGCTGAATAGGGAAAAACCTTTGCATCTTTAAGGCTGTTGGCAGTTGAGCTGGGCGCAGCGAACCTATCCGACCGTTTGTTCACCGCTGCACCAGGAAGTAGATAGTCGCCAGACTAAAGGACGTATCCGATGTGCGGTATAGTCGAGCAGGCGGCGGATAGTGGGAATGCTACCGCAAATGCGTAACTACTCAAGCGAACTCAGCTAGACTCGGCGCCCGTCTCAGTGCCTGAAGGTTCATCTGGGTCTCTTACTTGATAGACGCCAAGAAGGCCTGCCTGGCCCGACAACAGAGACGGTAGTCGGCAGGAAAAAACCCTTCTCACTGTCGACGGAGCATCCTCCGGTTAACCGGCTCGGCGAAGCCAAGTCGAAACAGAACCAGCTAAAGGGGACTGTAAAATGCAATGTCAGAGTAGGTGCAAACCAACGCCAACATTCCCGCTAGGTGGGCGGATTACCACTTCTAGCGCGGGACAGTGCATTACGCAATGTAAATTATCTCGACAGTATAGTGAGGTAGGTTCTCATAGTCTAGTCTCATGAGAAACCAAAGCAGAAACGATGAGTTAATGAGTTTTCTTCTTGTTTCTTTGGTGAAATGCCCTGTTTGCTATCTTTTCCGGTGTTCCGGATAAGGGGTGTCATGAGCTATACGCTCCATATGTGCATAACCTGAGCTCCCGGTGATCCAAACGAAATTGGACACACGCACTAGGTATGCAACGATTTACGAATAGGGGATTTGACCCGTCTTTTTGTAACAGTGAGAAGAAACGACAAGGCCGAGCCGGTGGCTCTGGGGTGCATTCGCGAGCACCCTGAGGCGGGCAGAGAAGACACATAGGTGCACTGGCTCGGTCCCCGCCGTTGCATATTTAAGTTTATAGAATCCGTCTTATGAAGTAATGCAAAAAGCGCTACCGTGGACGCTAAGGTCGGCTGATGCTCAGTCTTAACAAAAAAATATAGGCCGTAAGTATAGCTTTCTCTTTCGACACTACATCTACTCTAGTTAGGGTCGTCTTGCGTCGGCATCAAATTCGAAGTAGCAGCAAGTGAAGTAGAGCCCACAGGTGCATGTCTATCTGTAGTTACATCCTCAGTTACATTGTGTTCAACGAAAACGGCACAGGCCGAACGCTCTTCTGTCTTTGGCGGTGAACCGCCAACTCTAGCGTCAACACCGACCGACACTTAATTTACCCGCTACTGGTTAAGCTGAGTATGTGAACCCAACCGCCTGTCAGGTACAGGTCCATCGAATTATTCTATACGCGACGACGTATATATGAACAGTAAAGAGAAGCGTAACGCTGATTCGACTGCCCGTGGCGTAGTGCTATTGCTCTGCGATGCTGACTGCCGTGACCTCGCTCGGCAAGGCGCTTCCGTTGAGCGCCCAAGCGATAAGGGGTGGACATCTGGCTGGCCATCAAGTTTACGCGCGCCAAAGCAGATGACACGGCTACCCAACGACCTGTACAAAGGCGGGCCTACCAACACCCCTACTACCCACCTGAGCATAGAGGCGGGCAGCTATAAGGCAAGCCGCCTGCGTTGGGCCCCAAGCCGCCCC
>MNPL01010613.1:10605-25168 GCA_002081605.1 Tropilaelaps mercedesae
TCATTCTAAAAGTACGAGAAACTCGCTTGTGAATAGGCGGTGCTTTCACTGCCACAGGAGCAGACCAATATACACGCAAATCTACGAACAATTATCGCTCTATGGACAATCAACTGCTGAAACCGGAGGAGATCAAGGCCGAACTTACGCGGGCACTCCGCATAACGGAGAGGCCAGACCGCATTACCCTTATCGAAACCAAGGTGCACCTAAGAAGCAAATGAAACTAGGTTTGTCCAGAAACGAAACTAGATTTGCCGAAAACGTCGCTCAAGACTGTAGGGAGAACCAAAAGGTCGCGTCTGTAACACCGAGCGACGATAGCATGAACTGCCCAGCGTAGCGCAAGGCAATAGAACAGATTCAAGGAAGCCGGCGAAACAAAATCAAGAGTAAAGGAGGGCCAAAGGCAACGAAGATCGCCGTAAACCACCGGAGAGGTTTCGATATCGGGGAGCGCAACAACGGCTGAATACACCGCAATACAGCAGACGGCTTGGAATGCTCCGGCAGTCAACCCGAAGAAGAATGGGCGCAAGAAAAACATGAAGTTCACTGCGGGGAACGAATGCGTCTCTATGGGAAGAGACATAAGTAACGACCCAACATTAATGATACATAACAAACAAGGGGCACAGGAAATATCAAATACTGGTGCTTAATGTTTTGCAGATAAATTTTAATAGGCGCAAAGCGGCACACGCCTTTCTTTAATAAAAAATCATGTAGGCCATGTCTTCTCCTGGATCGAGGACAATGAGGTGGCAACATTTTATTTGCGCTACTTCCCACAGAAGAAAACGGTATTCTGAAGCCTTTCTGGAGGGTTCAAGACAAAATAGTAGATCGCAGGCAGGGCAACGAGCGTACGAATAAGGGGGTCGACCGGGGGTCCTGAAAAAGTTATTAGAAGAGGGTTGCGACGGAGGTGACGGCCCCGAGAAGGACATTGCGGATGAGCGTAAGTTCGCCGCGTTGCTCAAAGTAGCCTCATACGGCCGGTTCTCCACGTCCGATTCGCGGTGTTTCGTAGAACCGTAGACGACCGAACTACTGGCGAGCGGGATAGCGCAAGCTCCAAGGAAATACATTCGGCTTCACAGGAAATGAACCAGAACGAGTTTCCGGCAGAATAGGACGTTAAGACGCAGTGAAAGCGGACAAGAAAGGAGAAAACAGTTCGATCTTGCCGGGAAAGGGTACCGAGAGAAACAAATAAATTTTTGTAAAATGATTATTGCTGCAGTGAAGACCTATCGTAAAAAACCTGGTAAAGGGGATAGAAATCGAATGCGTAAGGCTTGCCTTACCAAATTGTCAGGGAAAAGTGCGCTCAGCGGCATCCCGGGCTCCACGAGGTGTGTTGCGGGAGGCTATTCACATCCTCTTTCTGACACAGCCTATCATGGTCCCGGAAGTCTATAAGCTTGCTTCCAGGGATATACCAGAAGTAGGTCTTTGAAAAAGCCGAGAGTGCAGGAAACAAACTTGCGTCCGGTAAGGATCGGGAATTACAAAACTTCTGGCCCGTCTACGGCCGGAGGTGTTTCGGAAACTGGTCAATCAACTGCTGATAGAGAGAAGATTTCCTACCCTTTGGGAGAAGTCGGCCTTCGCCCTGATCCCGAAACCGGAACCGGAGAAGGAACCCAACTCTTTCCGGCCAAAGTGCCTATTGGATGCCGCCGGCAAAATCTTTGAGAATAAGAGGGTTGAATGATAAGAGGGTTGAATGTCGAAATTGGATCCAATAAAATTCTGAAAAGAGCGGTCGGGAATCCTGAAAGACTCTTAAAACGAAAGGATTCATGAGCCTTGCTCTACTCGATGTCAGGAATACTTTCAACTCAATGAACTGGGAAGTTCATATGAGAGCGCTTCGCAGCAGATGAATATCAGCGTATTGTAGAAGCATCACTTAGCCCAAAGCCGCAGGAGCTATATAATGGAGAAAATTGTAAAACGAGCTACGGGGAACCTCCGACTTTAGGACCTCTGCTCTGGAACCTTTCCTACGTGAAGCCCCCAATACTATGATCGGCTTTCTTAAAGACACTCTCCCGGAGATCGTAAGGTACATGATGTCGGATGGTGGAGCATAGAACAAAGCCTGTCGCAATGCTATTATGCTTATGAAAGTTCAGGACGAAAAACATAGCGTAGACTTGTATGATCTGAACGGTCACAGCAACCACACTTTATAAAGTCGCCCCTCGGTACATCCCTTCAGTAGGAAACGGCGATATACTAGACGCCAAACAAGAGCAAGGAGCTACTCGTCTCATATACTTCTAAAGTATCGATGTAATGTCTAATCGGTTATCCAACCTAAGTGTGGGGAAACACGGAGTTTTAGTGGATTTGTTTAGTAGGTCTCACGCGGCCATGGAATGGTTGCAGTCACACGCAAATGCTGCCAGCATTAGCTGAGACCCCCATAAAAAATGTATAGACACGCGTCCTAAAAACGATTGTCTCACGGACACTTTATGACGGCGGCGATAATTCATATTTTTATTTCAACGTAAATGAAGCTATGGGAGCTACATGCTTAATAGGCTCACAAAGTATTACTTGCTTTTTGTGTGTTATAACTATGTGATGCTATGGATATGAGCCTAAATAATTCGTGCTAAGTAAATAATTATTTTAATTTAGAAATAAAATGCCAGCCAATATTTGAGTTAATCGTATTTCGCAATGTTGGGTCGTTAGGATACCCTCATCAAATTCGGCTAAGTCCGCTCACACGTAGCCGGTTGTGACAGATCATCCCATTAGGCAGCCGAAGGCGTGGATAACACCCGTTGAGAGCCTTCTGAGGGCTCGCTGAGGCCGTTATGTGCGTGTTTGAAGCGAAAAAGTACAGTAATAGTTCTGGTATACGCCACACTATTAGAAATTTCTCACTCCATATGCTAAAAACCAATCAAACAGAAAAGAAACCAACAAGCTACATACACAATTCCTTCAAATTTGCAAGGTATCTTTTAATATAGCAGGGGTTTCGCAAGCTCCCTTATTTAATTTATATCCTATACAAGTATATAGAAAAACTACATTTTATAGCTATACAACAATGCTTGACATTTTCCTCAACAAAATAATATCGGCAGCTAGCGTTAAAAAGTTCAAAAGAGACCTGTAAAGCAGCTGTCTCATAATTTCGATAAGAAATGTGCGCTTGAAGATAAGTAAATGACTAAATTGCGCAGTTAGGCTCTTGTAAAGTCGATATAGGTTTTTCGTTATCGAGCTATGACAGTTCTAAGAAAATAATGTCTTTTTAATCAGTTTGGCGGAAAGTATTGAGGAATAACGAATTCTTTAACTGTGTCGACCGATAAGCGATCAGACGGTCCGAAAAAAGGTACGGATTAAGCAAGGAGGTCAAGCAAATATCATTCAATACATTCGAGAAAACAGATACTGCATGTTTTTTCGTGGCAAAACATGGATCCTAAAAGACATCCACTGACAGACAATAAAACCTTGTCGTAACCAAAACTGTAAGCTTTTCAAGTTAAATGAACGCTGATAACATCGCCCTAATCGTAATTTATTAGCTTAATAATAGAAAGCTATAACAACCTAGATCGCGCGTAAATCATCGATATGAGGTTCTATAGCGGACCAAATTAACTAATCATTATATCATGTAGACACCAGGCCGAAAAAACAAGACACTTTTTTACATAAATATGACAACTGCATACCTTCAAATAGGTTGTCTCGAGCCACCGAATTGGCTATATTCATCCATCATAGCGCTAATATCTTAGCTTTAAAAGATCGCATAGAAAAATGAACTATGTTAAAAAGCTTTTACTTACCACCAAAGGAATAACACATGAAGCAATCAAAATTAACAGAAAAAAAGAATTTAAATTAACGGCGCCCGTACGGTAGCGCATGTTTATGTTTCTATTATGTCACTTAAGCTGCAATTGTATCGCTTCCCCATTTTCTATAGTTTGTTTAGACTATTGTGAAATATGTTTTCACTTACTTGCAAGTCTTTTTCTCTATCTCATTACAATACCATGCAAAATTAATCTCTTCAAGGCATTGGCTTTCTGATGAGACTAGTTAGGGTGGAAAATACCCTGAATCAATCAAATGTACGTAGCAAAATAGTACCACAAAATTGAGTTTTCTTAATACAATCATCTATTAGCCATCTATTTTATTCTGGAAACGATACTTGTACGTTTAGATTCAACTAATATATAAACCGATACAAAATGTTCCTAAAGTTAATTTTTTTGTAATCCTAGAACCCCTTCAATATCTTGGAATATATTCACTAATAAGATGCGTAACTTAGCCAAGGATGGGGGCAAATGTATATCGTAAGTGCAATATTTTACTTTTCTCTTTCGCCCTTCAATTTTTGCTTTTTTGCATTGTCTTGGAGATTGCAAGCCTAGCAGAAAGAAAATTATCACCATGTTCTCATTTTCTCAGCTTAATTCGATTAAGATCCCTATTTTTTGCCGGTGAACGCTAACGTCCCAGATATGTGTTCAAAGATTCGGTTAGCGGCGCTTGGATTCATCATGTACAGCAGATTTAAATATAATTTAGGCTGATTTTTGAATACCACTGACCTACAGACCATATCCTTCGTTTCTCTGACATTCAATTTCCGTCTACGTACGCTTCATATCCTCGCTATTTGGCTCCCAATATACCGATTTCTTTAAATTCTACAAATACATACACCCGGATTGAGCTCCTGTTACCAATACCCCAATATTTGTTCAGATCAATTCAGGCGAATCCTAGTGTGGATACGCCTTTTGTTTTTAAAGGAGTGGACCCGTTCGTTCGTGTCTATAGGATATAGGGAAGACATCCGGTCACGGGCTTCACTGTCCACTTTATGCGCGAATACCATGGTAATGTAAAGTCTTAGTCTTTTTTTACCAAATACATTTCGACTTCTAATTTTTCACACACCACCTCAAATCACGATCACCATTATATGGTATAAACGAAGCTTTACCTGGGAAATATAAAAAAATAAGCAATCAAGATGTACCCAGATACTACAAAATGTTTAACACTAAATTTTGATGATTTGTCGCTATGGGTCGTCTACTCTTGATTTCACCAGATGCAAAACATAGTTGTATCAGTACTCGTACAGCTTAATTAAAACATATAGAACTTCATGTTGAATGAAATCTGGTTATAAAGGCATTTCATTTCGTTGAACTTTCGTTACTCGCAATCGTACGTACCGTTTGCCAATGGTACAACAATATCATAAATAGGTCAGCGACGGATCACATACTGGTGAGCTTTTGTTGACCAAAAGTGATGCTGCTAATCTTACGGGTTATAGATATCGCGGCAGAATTTGCATCCAGAACACGTTTTAGAAGTGTGATCAATTCCCCTCCCACTAAACTATGATTCGCAGGTCTCTTACTGCATGGCTGCTCTTCGCTTTTAGGTACAGAACTACATTTTAACGCATCAGATCGTAAAATAGAGAATATATTTACAGGAGCTTGTCAGTACGCCAACCACGTTAAAGCTCAGTAACTCTAACGGAATAATTAGAATTCACTCGGTTTACAACGTTTGAAGGAAAGGAAGCTGTTTCTAACCATCTAACAAAGTCTATTGCACAAAGAACACGCTTTTTTTGTAATATTACCAGTTCATCTGCCGCCCTGCACAGGTGTGCCAGCATTCTTTATTATGATAATATTATTTTATTTTAATATTTGTTTCTACATACGGCAAAACAGTGGATTCTCGTTTATGTTTCGTTGAACTGGTGTTACCAGTTCGACACACCGTTTTCGTTGACTACGCGCCATCCATGATGCGCTGAACTCATTGCGTCGCACGTTTCTCGCTATCGTACATTTGGAAAGAGGAAAAACTACCCCATGCATTGATTCAGATTGTCGCAAGATGTTACATATAGTGTGGTATCCTATATAGTGTGGCACTATATATGTACAAATTTCTTCACGAGCCTTCTTCGAAAATGAATCCCAGGAAACATTTTATAAAAATAATGCGAATGCTCAAAATCGCTCCTATAATTGATTTTTTGTCAACGACTTAGTTGGTTTCGAAAAGTTATGATCGACGAAAGGCTGGCCGACGCGCCGAAGGCACCGCAGCAATGGGGACGGGAGCACGTGCGACTGAAAAAATGCGCAAAAATGGTTTAAACCTATTGATTGTCGTTTCCAGATTAGTCTATGGCTGTATCTCTCTACTCCCGCCTAGAATCTTGAACTTACATTTAATTTGCCGCAGGCTATCGCATATGTCTTTTTGAATTTGTTGGTATTGGTGATCGGGAAATTCTTGCTTCAACGGTATTTATATTGCACAAAGTGATAACATTTACAAACATAAAACTGCATTGCGTTGGTACTAGGTATCGGGAATCGCATTGATAATATGATGTGCAATCATTACGATATTTATGGCTAGAAACTTCCAAAAGAGCCTGAAAATACGTATTGCAATATCTTTATCACACTGTGAGGTTCTGTGAAAGAATAGAAGTAATACAAGCGGAAAGCTTCCAGTCTAGTAGCACTAATTGCGAACCTTTTTTTAATAAAAAATCGATTGAACTTACTAGGCGCTTGTCCAATGGACTCAGGGAAAGGTCCGCCATAGGCCTCTATAGCAGCATCGGGACCAGAGGGAGCAGAAGAGATGTAAACAGCATCAGCTGGGTTCTTAGACTCCGTTCCCAACTCATTTGTCTGAATCTCGGGGTGGAAACCGTTCTCATCGGCTGTATAAGTTACGTGACGCTCTCGGCCATCGGCCAACTGTCATAGAAAATGGCAAGCAATTGTGCGTAAGTTTTTGAAAACCATACCGATCCTCTTGCAATATTACGGAAACAGATTTGTGTATTTTGTACACCTAAACTTAAACTATTTGATTTCCGCGACCTTTCTGACCTATTTCTTGCAGAGCTTCAAGCACTTTTAGTACACTAAGTTTCACGCACGAAGAGTGTGGTCTGTCACACTAAACTCGAACGGATGACAGGTAGATTACCACCTTGCTTTACCGTAGCTATCTGTAGTTTGCAGTGACCTACTTAAGTGTCCCGGTCATTATCGCGATTTTACATTTACCGGTAGGATTACTATACCGTTAGTAGGCTATACTTTTTATTAATTTAATAGCTCTTCAAGATATTTAAAATATTTAGGCAGAAGAATTTTGATGCGCAACAAGAGCATTTCTGGCAAATACAATTTACAGTTTAGCACTAAAAGTAAACTTCATCGAGCCACACACCTTAAAGAAAAAATTTCCTTCAGCGCGAGAGGTTCCGTCGAATTTCTCAGAATGTCCATGTGATCCTTCCTCATTTTCAGACGTGTATGCGTACTCGTACGGAGTGGGTTGAGACAAATCGTCATATTGCTGACTGCGAACACCACCTAAATGCAGGTCCTGAGCAGACTATAAAGTATGATAAATGCACGCATATTGTGAAGTTTTTTCATGAGCTATATTACAATGAAGAATCTGCCAAAATGTTTTTGGGGCCAGTCGCATACGAATCCCATCTTTTAACAGAATCATTCGCACAAGCGCTTAAACTAAAAAACAAACCTAATTCCTTCATTAAGCTCCTGTTTACACGTATTATAGATATATGGTAACATGAAAAAGAATTGAGTAGCGGATAAGTGATCAACAGTTTTACATACATTTTTGTGTTGGTTATCTACTACCGCCTGGCGTTTTGTTGATGGTTTCGCAGTAGTTGGCACTGTCTGACCAAACGTTATCGATCACTTAAAGCTTACTTAAATTATACAAAAAGCCACTTTTTGCGCATGTTGCAGTCGTCGGGAAAATAACATTGCTACCCATCTCAACTAGCACAAATTAAAATATATATTTTTTTTATTTAGTAAAATTTTCAAAACGCAATTAACCATTAAGAAAAAAAGTGAATCGGCGAAAGCTAAACAGGTGCAAATGCTGTGCTAAGTTAATGTTAACAATTACGCTGAACAAATTTTGTTATCCGTCTCGAAATTCTACGCAAAAAAATAGGTATTGGTGTACTTACTATCCCGCAAGCAAGAAGAGTGACAGCAACAAACTGGAAGGAAAGCAATGTAGTATATTTCAGGTCAAAAGGTGTAATTTCTATAGTTCGGGTGACGTAAATTTAACGTATGATGAACGTCAAAAATCCTCACATGCACTTAATGTAGTATTTGACTCCTTGCAAGTCAACTTCTATGCGTCAGGAAAATCCAAATAATCTACAGGAAGATACACAATGGAAACTCGTGTAAAACTTTATATACATATCGTATACATATATCATATATACAGATATCATTACATACATATTTTATAATTTGGAAACATTAGCCGCTATTACTCTCCGCCATTTTTGGAGATTCCCACTTCTATAATCAGTAAAGGACAAATTATAAAACAAGTGATACACTCGAAAATATAAAGTAGCATTTACCAGAAAATGTTTTGAATTCTACGCACACCGGTTAATCAGAAAAGTGGCAAGACTATACAAAAACCCATACACATAAATGAAAGGGAATAGTGAACTTATTGCTTGGCTCTAGAGTCTTTCCGTCAGAGGTACCTCAAGGTGACCTCGGTATAAGGACATCAAACACGCCGATTAAAATAACCCGCTGAAAACAACGAGAGCTTACTTACGTACTTCATGTTGACTAATAATATGTACTAATGTATGTCGTATCGGCTGTAACTTTGAATATGTCGTTCAGCAGGCTTAACTAGTTTATATACGCTTGCGACAGGCGGCGGTAGGGACCAGTCCACAATGGTCGGCCAGGGCTCGCACGTGGTTCACCGTTCTGATTTGCGCCTACGTGACTCTAACACATCTTCGGCACAGACCACAAAATCAGTGGCAGCAACGGCAACATAATCGCTAATCGCAAGATATCAGGACAGCAACAACATTAATAAGATCAGTCTCCTGCAAAATAAACTATGACAGCAGTACGAGTTATTGAATGTGTATTGGAGACAATTTTATTATTATTATTATTATAAATTATTATTATCGCATTGGACTAGAAGAATATCAATACCATTTACATTTTAATGCGTGCACGAGCGTGCTTATCCGCACAATGCTAAACCAACTGTTGCAGATACAGCACACCAGCTATAAGCGAGTAGTCGCCTTGGCAACAACAAACAGCAGAAATCCCGTTAATATCAACTGTTCATTTACGAAATACTACATCATTTGAACATGTTAGCATGTTTGTGTCCATGACCGTGGTGGATTTGAAATTTTCTCGCTGCTATATGGCATGCTCTCTGTGTTCTCATTTCACTGTTTGAAGAACTTATTTATCAACCGTGAATAAATGATTTTGTCATATGAATTAAGCAAGCTTTTGAAGCTGTGAGCACTCTGAGTGATTGTCTATATATGTTTTTATGCTCGTTTTAATTTAAGCAAAATAAATTAAGTTTCTACTAATGAGTAGTTGTCTGTATATGGATAGTTAGCTGGCATTGCTCCCTAGTGCATCAGAAGGCTAAACCTGTTTAAAATATAACTTATCACCAGCATGTGATAAATTGTTCTTTATCTTCTCGTTTAAAGTTTTTGTATACCAATATCTTCATGCAGTATTACGCGACTTAATATATTAGCCCATATCTTAAGGAAGGAATTTGATTTTAATGAAGGTTTAGTTAAGCGAATAGTTGTTATATACAACCTCCAAATGCGCAAGATCATCTTTGGCAGAAGTAGTGTCTATTCAGCGATGAAAAGCTTGCTGCATTCCAGTGTTACGTCTTTCACGGCCTCGGATTTGAAAATGTCGTTTTTCTCAAATGTAGCACAGGCTCAGAAAACGATAGAAGCCTCGTTGCCATGAAGCCATTCTTGAAAGAATATTAGCTGGGACTATGTCGTTTCACCGTCAAGAGACCATCATATAGAATGCTGGGTATTTTCCATTTGGAAAATAATATTTAAAATAAATATTTGCGTAGATCTAACTGGAAATAGCGGAAGGGAAATGAAAAAAAACAATGGGAATCATATATTCGATTCTAAACGAAAGACAAAAACCGATGCTAACATATATTTTCACCCTCATGTTTATGTTCCGACGTCTAGGAGCCTACGGTCTGTAGGCTAAAAATGTGATATTCCAGCACGTGTTTTGAATGATCGTTACGTTTACGAAACAGCAGTGGCAGAAAATATTTGATTGAAATAGGAGATGCGTCATCTGTTTATACCATACAGTTTTTTTCCAACCTTATAGACAATCAAAAGAGAACAGAAAAAATAATAAAAATCACAATTATTATTGTTATTATGCTGATTATCCTAATAGTCCCAATAGTCGTTCAGTGTACCGTTGCCATGTTTAACTCATAAATTGTATTACGTCTTTTTATAATGATAATACATGATTCTTTCTTAAAATCTTTCTAGACTGATGCTCTATATCATTTCAATGTTTTCAGTAACATATTGTTTTAAACGTTCCCGACGATGAGCCGATGACACGGTAGCAGTAGTTTTATTATCTAAGGCACTGTCTAAGCCAGAGATAAATTGGTGTGTGTAGCACAACTAATTTTAAATACTGGTCTATCTTTATTAATATGACAAGAATTGAACAGAATTAATTTCCATCCTATGTAGTGGGCGATCATAAAGTATGACTCAAATATAGACTCTGTTGAACTATTCATGTAAAAGATGAGAAGTTTTTAGAAGTGCTAGAAGTGTGGTATTATTCACTTCATGAGCCTATACATAATCTTAATTTTTCACGGATATGCGAAGAATTTGAGTCATTTCAGAGCAGCAGAGCACTAACAACGTTGACTACCTTTTTAGCGTTTTAGGTAACAATCCAGCCTTCTGTTCCGAAGCAACCCTTGACTGACTGGACAGTAGTTGGGATTTGGCCCTAGATTGTATTTCTGTCAGTATCTCATACTCGTTTTTTCACTAATCAAGCCGCTTTAGATCACACTACATTCCTTTTTGACTATCCGTGCGAGGAGTTGAGCTTTGCTATTCACTAAACCCGACCAAAAATACCACGTCCATAATCATTTCTAATTTAAATTTACTAATGTGGCGTCAAAATTCGCAAATATAATGTTTCAACTAAATGCCGATATCCACTATCAGTGATAACAGTAATATCGTATAATTATTTAGAATAAAACAAGACTCTTGAATGACTATGGAAATCCCGAAAATATCTTCTAATCCACATATTTGACACTTTCAAGTTAGTACCCAAGAAACATCAAAAATAAGTGAATAGAGAATGACATTTTTGGCTAGCCCATCTGGCATAATAGAAAGCTCAGTTCTTTTTCCCCATTTTTAGTGAACGCAGATTTGCGAAACATATGTATGTACAAGTTCACTACCGTTTGCTGCTGCCGGACACGCGCAAC
Organism: Tropilaelaps mercedesae; assembly: GCA_002081605.1. NCBI lineage: Eukaryota > Metazoa > Arthropoda > Arachnida > Mesostigmata > Laelapidae > Tropilaelaps > Tropilaelaps mercedesae. Next base: position 22,075 of record MNPL01010613.1, read on the forward strand.
CGAAGCAATACTAAGTTATAGTGTGAAAAATAAGAAAGTGTACCGTACGGTTTGAAATATATCTGTTCAAGTGGCACACAACGCATGGAAGACGCAGTTAAACGAGTGATCCACACAGTCGAAAAATGGACACAATTTCTGCGGCTAAAAATTCGACCACAAATTTCAAGCCTGCTTAAGTTTACGGCATATTCCCTTTCCGAGTGTTTTATCGCTTAGAATGCCAAACTGGCTAACACATGGCAGTTAGGTTAGTCAAACGTAATTTGGTTGTCGATTGTCGTTTAGATTAAAATGCTGGTCCTGCTGATAAGGTCGCAAGGAATAAGCGTCACCTAGATTATAGCTTGTCACTTTTTCAGAAATTGGAATCTAGAATCGCAGTACCTTCGACCTACTTCTTATAGAGTTTATGCTCACTTCTTTAATTTTCCTCTAGTTCTTTTCCTTTTTTATTAACAGTTACCTAAAGAACAACCACAGAGTTCAGCTTGGAGCAGGAGATACTCAGCCACCGCCGCCACACTCTTCTTCTCTTACCACTACAGTTACTATCGATTTTCTGCTCAAAGTCTCACTTGCTTTGACTTCGATTCGGCCCCGGAGAGAATGAAGTCACGAAACTATCTACGACAGCAGCGGTAATAACAACAATCCAACCCCAGCAACGCGATCAAAAAATAGAACGGTGGCTCCTGTCGAGTTATAAAACCAACCAATATCCGAGTAGCTTTAATAATCTTCCATCTCAGTTGCAGCAAAAGACGTGAGGTGCGTGCTACAAGTGCACAATTAAATTCATAATGAGTGATTCCTTAGCATGCGAGGACGTGCAGGTAAAGCTTGGGCAGGAATATGACGTTCATGGATAAATTATATTTGTATTTTGAGTTTTTACATTGCTTTGCATAATGAGTGGAACAAGCTCTTACAAGACCAACGTAGCCCCTAAGATAGGCATGTAAGGTATATGTCTTAGAATGGCCTACTTGGAGTTGATGTCATGTTACGTCCACAGTTGAACCCACTGACTACTGGTAAACGTTTTTTTCTAGCAGCCATTTCGCCACTGAACTATTTAGCTAGCAGCGGTGTATGACCATTGTATTACATTATGTAAGTCCATTGTTCATGCATTAGCCACATTGCAAGTCACTGTGTGCGTATATCTGCAACATATCAACTTCGTCTAAAAATCCAGTTTTTGTTTCCAAGCTGTACTATTCTAACAGAAGCCTGCGAAGACCACCATGACAGGGAGTTCTATAAATGCACGGTTCATGCTTCGGTTTTAGGTAAATCGAACTCTATTTTAAAAAAAATAAACCTGACTTTAAACAATGTACGTGAAAGGAAAACATGCTCGAAAATATTTTAAAAGGATTGTCAAAAACTCAAATCTGTGGTCACTATCACTAAGATAACTTTTTTGCCAACTTCTTAGGTAATGAGAAGTATCTCAGTATATTAGGAGTGTATTATCTGACGTGGCTTGTCGCGAATATGCTTTCATCATATCAGATAACTTCTATCAAATGCTTTATCGCAGGTACTCATCGCTTTTGTATTCATCTGTACAGCAGCTGTCAGTGTGAGTTGAAATATTCTGCCATGAACCGAAATGAATATATTGTTTAAAAAACAAAGTAAGACTAATATGTACGGCACAAGGAGCGCATTAATAACTAAAATAAGCATTAATTATACTCACCATGTACGTATTGCAAATAGGTCACTTCTTTAGAGTAATTAACACCAGAATAACGATTTATTGACCTATACAGTTGAGAAGGATCAGTTTGTCGCAGTTAAATTTCGTACAGTTTTGCAGGCTAGCCACCACGTGGAAACTCGATACGATGACCTGACACAATTGACTTCGTACGACTATGGGTGCACAACCGAATGCGACGAAGGAACTCACGGACATCCGAAAAACTCAATGGTGTTTCCCGCGCCGAAGGCAATAACTCCCTTAAGACACCCGCCCCTGCTCAGGGCAAATCCTTTTTAGCTGGTTTCGATTGGCAGACAATTACTGATTGAAAACATTTCTAGTTTGAAAAGGCATGGTATAAGAGTGATCAACATAGGTATAACAAGTGTACAAGGTACAATAGATAGTATCATGGAAGTTATCATGTAAAAGAAGACGTATATGAGAAAAACGTTCTGAAATTAACATACTAGCAGAAACTATCCCCCCAGTCTTCTAGAAGTATATGGTTTAACCACATACTGCTATTTGTTGCGAATAATTATGCGCAAAACACTTGCGTTACACGCATTAACCGATTTATTATGTGTCTAAATTAAATTGGAGCCACTATATGCTTTGAAAAATTGTTGAATTATCGAAATCATATTATAAGGGTTTTTTGTACTGTCTAGTCTGACTGAATAACGTGAAAACTCGAAAAAAATTTTGAGATTTTGTCCAGGTAACAATTTTACTGGTTACCACTCTTATATTTTGGTATTTGGTATATATTGTTATATGTAACAACCATTGTATGCGTTGCAGTTAACTGACAGTCGAGAGAGTCACGTAACCTATATGATAAATGAGTTCGATTTCCGCCCAGAAATCTAAACGAGTTAACTGGATACGCAGTCAAAGGATTTTAGCGATAATGTTTACGTTTCTTCTCTTCTTAAGTCTGTCGGACAAGCACCGGCTCTACGCCGCTTTGGTCTGGTATAAAAAACCACTAATCGCGATATTCAGCGTTTCGAAATCCTCACGATCCGTCTTTGAAGCACCAAGGAAATGTTGTATAGCTGCTTTTTGTGGAAAGAGTCATGCATTGCGAATCATGTGCGCTTTCCTTGAACGCTCGACGTGGACTAAGCCTTGCCTCGTAAATCATCACGTATAAGTTCAGTAAATTCACTTGTTTTCCATTATCGATATGCGTCATCACTGATAGTTGTACCCGTTGTCCAATGAGAGTAAAATAGACAATACCGAATTCGTCTAACTTCATAGAATATTGAACCATTGTATAAAGGGGCAAGACACAAAAACCTTAACTCATTTTTCAAAAAAAAAAAAAAAATATATATATATATATATATATATTTTTTTTTTTTT
>MNPL01010614.1:1105-26908 GCA_002081605.1 Tropilaelaps mercedesae
CCTAAATTCGAATCGGCGAGTACCGAGTCTGTAGCTAATTCTTTTAGCCATTTAGGCCACCGCCGCAGATATAGGCCCTGGACTTTTTTATGAAGTTTAAAAGACACTCTTCATTTACACCGACCACCTCTACCGAAAGTCTTTAACACAATGACGTCAGACTTCTACTCATTTGCAACCTTGAAGTCTAGTTTTTACACCATGGTTTGGAATTTATTTCTAGGCCTCATCTGTCCTAAAAGATCAACCCTGTAAACATCTGGAATTTGTCTTTTATAACTTATATGTTAAATTTAACTAAAGAATAGTGTATTTTAGGATCCTTATAGCGCCACCAACAGAGATTAAGTTCTGAATTGCAATTAAGTTTATTAATATTTGAACACGCAAAGCATTAGTTGTGCATGTGAAATAACACTACGTTACTCGAACAAAAAAGGCGTCAAACGAAACAAATACGAGAACACGCCACGTTTCGTTTGAAGTCCAATGGCGACGGGCATTGAGGATGGTTTACACAATGATACCTTGTGCGTTTCAACCGCTTAAAATGTTTGAAAAAAACAGAAAAATGCAAACTTCAACGATGTATATATATATACACTTCTAAAGCACTTTTCGAAAGTAGATTTTAGCACTATTTTACACTGACGATCGATAGCTTCCAATATCTGCTTCCTTTTTTCTAAAGTGTCTGTAGTCTCAACTAGACGCCTATTGCAGTAGCAGACCATAGCTAATCTGGTGAATGAGTGGTAAGTGATGGCCAGTTGTAACGCAAAAGTTCCTTTTCTGTTGAAATCAATTTTTTTTATATATATATATATATATATATATGTAAGGAAACTACCTAGATTCAATTGTGCTCTATTGCAGCGATATATTTAAATATTAATATTTCAGAATATACGAAAACGATAAAGTCACGAAAACAACCTATTTATCGACGAGGCTAGCTGAGCCATAGTGCCAGACACCACCGAATGGACGAACTGACTATATAGGCTTGCTAAACGCTCGACAATATAATGTGTAATAGATGTAAAGGACGTCACACTTGTTTTTTTCATTTTTTTCCAAGCTGCAAGGAAACTTAAACAGGGCGCAAGCATGGCTCGAAGTCTTTGCTTAAAACATTTGGTAGCGTCGCCGCGGGAGTTGGATTTGGAGGGTGTATGCAAAAATAAACTTATATTTCTTCTGTGTAAATAGCATAAGAAAAATATATAACTTTACTCATAGTACGTAAAGAACAAGACGCGCTGTGGTCTTTTCCAAATGAGTTTTTGAAACTGAGTAGAGATCAGGTTAGTCAGCTCTAGTTCAGTCTTGTACTTAGATACCCAGTGTAAAAGCTAATAGATCAGATGATAGTCTCGCGTTTCATTGTAATGATAAAAGATGATTTATTTTATTTGCGTACAACTATGCCTACATACTCAATCAGATCGGACGAGTTGAATTGTTTGAAAGATTCCTTTTGAAATCCTATTACCCCCAATACTAGCGATATGTGATCCTTTCACTCAGTTGCAACTATGACACTTTAACAGCACTCGGGTGATAATACGTTCAATAATCTAACACAGAATAGGCAAGCAGGAGTGTCATATGTCGAACGTTCACATACCTTTGCTGGTTTGATTCATGAGCTCTTTAAATTTCACCGTTTGCTATAAACGATCATTATACTACTATGATTAATTGGTAAAATATAGCTCATTATACTCACGAAATTCGGCTTCTGCGTGCCGTTGAAATTCCTTGAGGCAGATTTTGAAGTACGTGTTACAGTACGAGCCCAGGGAACATCTTGAGCCAATCGTTGGTCCTGTTAGTATTAATCGTAAGTTACCATTCGATTACATGACAGATTGAATGAAAAAATGATATCTCTTTTTACAGCCAAGAGTAAAATTATTAATAGTGGGTAGGCTAGAGAATTACAGTTCTCGGTGATGCTGAATTAATCTTTTATGAGTAACACATGTGCATTCATTAAAACCAGTGACAACTAATGTACCATAAAGACTATACTAATGATTCCATTCGATCATTTCTTTCCATATGCTATAAACACAACGGCTTCCGAATACGAACAGAAATCAGCAATAATATAAAGTTCTAATATGCCACCTATTAGATTAGCATATAATTGGTATTTAACAATTTTGATTTGCTTAAATCGGAGTTTTCATCATTTTAGCTCCTTTACCGCTGTGCCATGATTAAAGTTGAATGGATATTCCTATTCTTTAAACTAATTTTCAATACACTATAATTTTGTTGAAACGTTGAAGTAAGGCCAAGTCGTTTTAGCTTAAGATAGTTCAATAGCGTTTATTATACTGAATTGCTGGTATTTTAAGATAATCTACCTTGACAGCAGGTCCCGTTAAACAGCGTAGGCTGAGCGTGGAAGAGGTCTTGAATTTGAACTTCAAACCACGAAGTCTGCTCTTTCATTCCAGCAGCTAAAAAACTCTCCGGTGAAGCCCCTAAAGTAGCCACACATATCACTAGCCACACTACAACTTCTCCCATTGTCACGGGAGAGGTTAGCTCTGGTCACCGATCACTGATCGGTCGTAGGTGATCACTACAACCCACCCTATACCTATGCAGTGGCTGTTGTCCAGAATGTGCACCTTGCACACTAGTAAATGTCCAAATATAACCAACTTTCCCGTCCACGTACCTCCGACTTTTCAAGTCACTAGCAGTATCATTATTTTCGCCGAGGTCTAGAACACATCAAAGCAATAGTTGTATCCAAATTAACGCGAACGTTAATACACACTTTTTATTCACAGTCTGCGCATGCACATGGGCCGTCCAAGTGTTTTCAGCACTAATCAATAAAGTTCACTTCGACTGGAAGTCATTAACAGGTTTGTAAGTTATCGCTGAGCACAATTTGGTCGTAAACGGCACCACTGAAGACATAAATGGTCACATAAACACGAAAGCAGTGACAATGTTAAAAACTTAAGAAAAAACCGAACGCCAAGGAGTGACGATAATAGGTTTATCCAGGCTCGTTAGTTCTTGCCCGCTTCGTGTAGTCCTCGAAGTAGGTCAGCGCGGGGGCGTCCGCTTAACAAGCGGCAATCTATAATATCACACTCTAATTTTATAGACTCACAACATCTCATAACAGCTTGCGATGAACAATCGTTTATTTTGACAGCCGGGAAGTATTACAATTTCTGTTTGTCTCCCTAGCGGGCCAGGTAAAGATGACAAAACGCAAATAGAGCACTGCCGTCTAATTATTAAACGAGCCTTAAGTTTCAAGTACGCTGTTTGACGCAATATGTGCTGGATGAAGTCGAAAAACGCAGTTCAACTGATAGGATTTATGTAACTTATCTTTTTTTATTAAATATGTTGTGGCGTTTTCTTCCTCTCTGTTCTTGATCGGTAGCTACCAGTTGGCAAAGTTAAAATCATCCAGCACCTTAGCGATACAATTAGGGTGAGTTTAAAGGTCCAAATTAGTAGCACATGAGCGCGACAAAATGACAGCGCGGACAAACTCAAAATCTGAACACTGAGCGTTACGAACACCCCAAAGCAGATCGGTCACTACTGAGCACATTATGAGTAGAGGCCCGCCGACGACGTCGCAACACCAAGAGAGGGTCGACCGATGTGGAAAGGGAACATCATCTTTTGGCTAATGCTGCTACGATAGCAGGCGATGCTGCTGTCTTGCTCTCTTGACACCACTGATCCTGCCTCTATACACCATCCACTGCCTTATCTTCTTTTCGCGGTCTCCCTTCGCCGGTGTCGAATGGAGTAGTACAGTGTTCGTAGTACGGATAAGTATAGATGATTGGGGAAAATGGAAAGAGGAGTGTAAAACAGAGCGCGAATTGACTGATGGTTTTACTGGCATTCGGGCGTATTCATACCTGTCGTCTTTTGCTGTTGTTCTCGTTGGTATTACTGTTGTTGTTAATGGTGATAGTGATGATGATGGCGATAACGACAATGATGATGATAATAATCATAACGATAATGATATACAACAACTAATTTCAAACATTGATTCTTACAAAGTGTGTAGGTGTTTTGCCGCAGTTTACGCATCATTAAAGCATCAAACACATATACGTCGGAATGAATAATCCATAAGATAATATGTATTCAGGTTTTCTTAGATTCAGGTTTTTCGTATATTTAGAAAAAGGCATTTGTTTTCCTACATTGTTGTTTTCAATAACCTACATATTGTTTTTACTATTCTTATTTAGTTTTTTTTGGATTTGGACAGCAATGTTCGGTCTGTTTGATACGCGCCATTTTTTTCGTTTGAACTTAGGAACTGCCACATAAGGTTATCTAACTCTGGCGACCGCTTGACAGGTTCGTGCTGGCGCTGGGAACTGCTTATGCCTTTAGCTAACGTCTTTGCTGATGGCCTAATTCTCTTGCTCTAGGCATGTAGCCATTTATTTCTTTTTCGCTTGATTTTAGTCAACATACCACGCCTCTTTCGATAAACGGTTACATTTGAGTATAAATCCAATGTTCACTGTCGATGTTCACAGCTTCGAACAAACCCAGACATATCGCGTTGCAATTTCCGTGAATATTTTGATGAATTGTGTCTAGTTCTAAAACTATTTCGAAAAATATGTGAAGTAGGGGAGAATCGGCTAACCTTGCTTTCTGTTCAGATGCGCCCTTGCAGTCGAGCTCGGGCTTTGTGCATTCGTATGCGCCTTGTGACTAGAGGAGACACGTAGGTGCACGGGTTCGATCTCCGCCGGTGCACATCTACATTTATATGGAGTCCATCTTACGAAGTAATGCAAAAGCTGCTTTGTGCGTTTAGATCATGTGAAATTGTTGGCTTTATGTATTCGAGTGCGTCTTGCGACTGGAAAAGTGACTCAGGTACACAGGTTTGATGCCGTTGTGCAGTACATTTATGAGGTCCGTCTCACGCCGCAATGCGAAAGTGATATTGCGAATGTTAAATGTTGGCTGAAGGTTAGCTCTGCAGAAAAATCACGTGAGACTACCGACTTTATATAGAATAATTTTCTTGACAATCTTAGCCAGCGAGGCCGTAACCCAGTAATACGGCAATTTTCACAAGAGCTTTTAAATAAAGACGAGTCTCCTTTTACAGTAAAACCGACCATACCGATTCAATTGTTTGGTAAAGTAAGCTTTCTTGCTCTAGTTATATCAAAATGGAACACTTGCTTAACTAACACGAATTTGCTCTTTGTTTTAATAATCTGGTTCGGTATATTAGAAGACGCATTCTTAGACTACGCTCAAAGCTAGAAAAGTGTCCTCAACTTACATTTCTATGTACAAGTATATACTGCGCGTTAATGGTAGTAATATTGTAATATATTAGATCAGGTTTATGGGGCAAAATGCCTAATGCGTTTCTAAAAAGTTGATCTATGCATGCGCATCCTATTTTTCATTTTATATGGACTCTCTATTCATTGTACAATTGAAATATGATCACTAACCTACAACCTATGCACATAACTGCCATGTTTAACATTTCGTTCTTCCTTACGACAATCATAACGATGCTTTATTAGCGTCATTCCACTCGTCATCCCCAATAAGACTAAAAACTTTTTTGAGGCTGACCGTTTATTTAATTTGAGTATTATATATAGCAGCATCATTATATTTTTTATTAATAATACTTTTAAATATTATTATATTTCACTATTATCATACTATTAATTTTTTTTGTTTATATAAAATGGACATCCTCTTTTCTTGTACCCTAGCAAAAGATGCCTCTAAGGTATGTAATAAAGACTGGGAGTCCCACAGAAACTATTTTTGTTTTCTTTGCAGAATTACCCGATCATCCATTTATGTTCTATTTCCTATCGCTGTTCACTGTTTTTATTAATAGCCTCTTTAGATGTGACACCATTTGCAAGTGGTTCCTTCTACGATATTACGGATCCACCTTTCCCATATATTTAGTTTTCCTTAAAGAACTCAATTTATGAATTCAATTATTTGTGAAGTACGAAATTCCCGTCATTGCCATCGCACTTATTTGCTTATGATCAAGAACGTGACGAAATAAAGTTCAGTTATCATAACTTAAAAAAGACAGGTGGCAGAACTTCCAGAAAAACCTGAAAACACAAATATTACAAATTATGCAAAAATGCTGGCAGTATAATTCTAAAAATTTCGACATTATTGAAAATATCGTAGTCAGATAACACTGACAAATAACATTGAAATGACAAGGTCTAGACGCGTTCCAGTTGAGAAGTATGACCGTGCATGCAACCTATCAAAAGATCTAACGTGACATACAAATGTGATGGTAGTAAGGTCATAAAAGGTGTTTTGGCAAACCGAGTTGATAATTCAACGCAATTCCATTCAGATCTTATCTATCGGAACCTGTTCCGAGCGGAGATTGAAAATTTCACTTAAGTTGTTTTTGCGTTAGGTGAAAAAATTCATTTGGACCTACTTATGTCTAGTGATGTACAAATAATATTATAATGAGTTATGTCATTTCTGCGTATATACAATTGCTGTATATCTGTAGTTACTGCTAATGCATGGAAACATGTTCTTGTTATACGAATTGAATGCGTAAAAGCATTGTAAAGAATGCCGTTCTAACAATAAACCACATATGTATTGTGTTTTAGGATAATAGCGATTTTCACCAGTAGCTGACTGCTGTGCGCTACAAACTTATAAGGACTGAGTTAGAAACAGGACAAGTCAAATTCAAAACCTGACAGTGTCAGAAGGATGACCTGTTTTACGTACCAATAAGTTGATACAAATATTGACGAAGGTCAATTTTTAGTTATTTTGTCACAATGTGTCTAATAAATATAAAAAGCGAAAAAATTGCAACTAAACATACTTTATTTTGTTCTATAACGATATGTTAATTCTACTCTCATTTAAGACTACTTTGGAGCAATTCTTGCACTGAAATTGTCGAAAAGTGGCCAATATTGCACCGTATGAATAATGCAATAAAAACCAGATTACCGTTGTTTGATCTTTCTGACTTAATCATTGGCAATCATCAAATCAATTGGTGCCTGAGAATTCAGTTTCCAATTTCTACAAATGTATTTTTTCAAGGAGATCGAAAACTAAATGGCTATATTATATTTTTCTCATTCCTCTCGTGGCAGCTGATGTCAGGTTTAGCTGTCGGCGTTGGCACACACTGGCGAAAAACCAAAGCTAACCCCTTCTTTGCGTGCGTATTGGTATTCAATTAGTTTGTTCTGTTCGGTAGCGGCGGTGAAATCAAGGTGGTTCGAAGCAAAAAAGTTCCGCGCGTGCATTGCTAGAAACCGCACACCATTGCGATGCTGTCTCGTATAGTGGCCCTGAACATACATATCATTTATAAAGGATACGCCGCAGGTCCTCCCCGGCTTGAAAGAGACAACACGTTTTCAGTAGACGAAAAGCCCAGAGCAAGGGAGAGTGCATAGAGGTTTCATTATGCGAATCAACTAACAAAGAATAGAAAAAGCGTTTAGCGAGCAGTCATAGATGCAGTAAAATAGGAGACTCATTGGCGAGCTACAGTTTCCGTTTTTGCAAAGATCGTAAACGAGGCAAAAATGAGCCACAAACGAAGACAAAAGAAAAAATGAAACATCTCGAGCAAGTCGGCCATCCATATACAGACCCACCAACACGTCTACCTATTCTCGGAATGAAGAGGAGCTAGGGTCGCCCTATAATTGTGGCTGAACGGTATTCTTCTGTTGCGGTCCCACAGGTGCGAAAGGCTCAGGTTCTTTCCTTTATTCTGGCATCTCCAGACATATAGTGAGCACTAATGAATGAGTTGTTAAAATGATCGATATGATATGGCTTTTAACAATTAGGCATCTCGTTTTATGGTACTTATATTGTGTTTATTAGTTCACTTCTTTTTCACAATAATTGGGGATGATTTTTGATCGAGACAAAAATTTGGCATATTTGGTGACTGGCCCTAGTGTAATTAGCCAGGCGTTAAACGTGTGGGCCTCATTCAGCCATTAGTGTGCTGTAAGCATAGCCAATTTTGGTAAACCAATACAAGATTTGTCGAGTTGTCAATCAAAATATATAGAATTATTTAATTCCATTGAGAACTCAAATTAGATAACCATAACACTTGCTTGAAAAGTTTTATGCCTCGCCTCCAAATTGTGCAGAGCTGTAAAGTTTCATATAACAAAATACAACAAAAAAACTATACAAGTGGAATGAATCGCGATTATGACATAACAACACACTTTATTAGCGAATCTGGAGATCTGTATCCATCTACTTTTTCGAGACGAAGTGGATGAATTAAGCAAACACCCTGATTGGGATTTAGGACTTATCTATCGTAACGAATTTCTATACGAAATTAACGAGTTTTTACAGCGCAGACAATTACAAAAACATAATGTAAGCTCTTCCAATATTATGATACCCAGATGTGGAATAGTTGATTATCTAAACCTTGGTGCGTTTTGTATATGGTGGGTTGTAGTATGGGCACTGAGCAGCTTTAACCTTCTGCAGTACGTTGAACTTATATATTGCAACCTGGATATAAAACTGATCGGGTATCAATTTTTGTGCAAATATTGATGACAATGATTATTGTCGTTCTAAGTTTGCGTCTTCGTGTATGTGTGCTAGCGCGCCGATCACAGTAGCGGTGACGACAAACCAGGATGAAGAAAGCGATCAACCAGGCAGAACAGACAGCGAGAGAGAGAACCCGCACAACATAGGCACGCGCCGTCTACAGCGGAGTACGATTCTTTGGTCAAACGTCAACCTAAAAGACCAGTCTCTGTTCAGTCTTTAACGTCAAATTGTGGAATACGCGAGATTTGTCGCGGACTCGGTACCTTATTGGTAAAAAACATGTATGTTCAGGCCTTAATGCCCACCCAAAACCATGTATGTAGTAATCGGCGTAAAATCAACTCACAATTGACACATATTTATTACATATATCACATAAATCAATAAATGCGTCTATATATAAAAGTGTATCTCTGTGTATCTGCGTTATCTGCGTATAAAAGTGTCGAAGCGTTTGTTCGAGATTGTGCACAGATGTCATATTTTCTGTAATTGTTATACTGTACAATAGGAGCATGGCAATATCTGAGAAACAAAACGCAGTCGGTTACGTTAAATGTAAAAACAGTTAAGCTAAACCGCAGTGACAGTTTATTAACGTGTTCCTCGCATAACTGAATTTTAACTCTAACAAAAAAATTGTCTTTGGGTGAAAAAAGTGTGTCTTCGTTAATTAGGTTTTATTATAATTCTTGTCTTTAAATTAGAGTGTTAAATACTATCAAACGGAATTTAACAATTCTATTTGATGCGTGCAAACTGTCTTTTTATTTGCCATTAAGGAGTTTAATGTAAATAGGTTGGGCTAGCGCTTAGGTCGGAATTACAATAGGTAATCACTTAGACGTTACCAAGTTGCCTTGATTCAAACAGCTCCGAGCTGCAATCTCTCTTCAATAACATAGTAATAAATTCCGTTAAAAAAATCATCAGCGCCAAGACCTATTATTCCAATACTAATTGGACTCATGTAAATATATTTTCTCCGTACATCTGAAGGCAAATACAAATTCGTTACAGACTCTACTTAATCGAATATAGAACACATTTAATTCCATAAACAGGTTATTTTTTACGGGCACCATTCGTCTTTTTTCCACTAGTTCAAGAAACTGAGATTTGTGAACAGAATAGATTTTATCAACGACATCTTTTACTGAAGGTCATCTTCTAACAGTAACATCCTTCCTTGTGCACTGCGTCAAAAAGTCCGAAGTTTTTTAAACTTCTTCTTAGTAGCTTAACACCGTTTGCAATAGCCAATGCGGCATTTTAAATAAAGCAAATTTCTGGTTCATTGTGCTTTAAAAGAACAAGTGTATTATCTAAATTCGTATGATACAGCAGGAGTCTTTCACTCCTCGAGTAGCAACCCAGAACATGCGACCGTGGCGCTTTAAATTGCTTAGATATATTTAAATAGAGGAACAGTTCCCCTAGTTTTAATGTTGCAAAACACCCTGAACAAACTAAGGAATGAGATGGGAGGTGTTCTGAGCAAATTGTGTCGAATACAATAACCCAAACAGCATCATTCTTCACAAATAAATAGCGCGGGATATCATAGTAGTGAGACAATAAATCGCCTATAACTGACCGCAGTAAAGTAAGGATCGCCTGTAGTGGTTACGAAAATGATACTTTTGAAATTAGCTTATGCGGTCCCTATTCGTATTATGTACGATTATTGATATAACTATGCTGTAGTTCTGTGTGTTGGTAGACATGACAAAATGCGTAGCAGGTAAAGTAAATAGTAGCAAAATACGAGTTAACTATCAATTTTGTTTGCTCATGCGCGCTCGGCTTTGTCGCCTGTTGGATAATATAATATAATATAATATAATATAATATAATATAATATAATATAATATAATATTATACAATATATACAGAAGGTACGTATTATGTATTTGCCCAAAAGTCAATTAAGCGAACTCTGCGGTACGTATGCGATAAAATACCTGCCAAATGCAAAGCAAAGCACTAAGCTTACAATTATGTATTAGGAGTTGAGAAATCGCACCTTAGGGGCGTGCAGGCACGAAAGGTATGTTACGCCACATGTCAAATACAGAATTAAACTAAGACTTATTTATGGATCTATTCCTATTTCATATTCGAACATATTGAGTGTGTGCCTTAAATGCAGTTGTGTCGTTTTCGGAATGCACAGAAACGCAGCGACGAAATAGACACGCCTTTATTTGTCAACACCTAGTCGTTCGCACGGAAAAAATCGACTCACCAACCATACGACACTTCTCGAACCAATCCAGACACCTCTTATGGAAAGTACAAACTCGACACCATTTCTTGTTTAATATTTGATTTTTCACGCTTCCACTAGCTAGGTAAGAGTAAAACGGAAATCACACCGGATGGCAGAGTGTACCGATCGTCAGCCTCCTACCATGTTAGTACCCCGCCATATCTGCGTCAAAACCAGGAATTCTCACTGCCATCTTATCTTGATATTTCCGACTGTGGACATTTACGCATGTTATTCTAGTATAGGCCAAGCCCGGTAGCTTGGCGCATTTGCATGCGGACCTTTCGACCGGAGGAAACACGTAGGTGCACGTATTCGATTCCCGCCATTGCACATTTACATTTATGGAATCCGTCATACGAGATAATGCAAAGAGCGGTACTGTGGCGTTAAATGTTAGTTGATGGGCAGCTTTTAAAACAATAGATGCTATTCTAGTATAAAGGCATTTGTATAGTTAACAGAAAGTAAAGGTTATCCAAGCGCACGGTTGGCAATATAGGCGAACCGAATGGCAATATACGAAGAACTTTCAATTTTTGTACAAAATCGTCCATGATTTCTTTGTAGAGTTTACATTGTAAAAACGATTTACCACTAACTAAGATTTACAACTGCGGAACATTCGGCCTCCCATCATGGTGGATGAATGAAGATTTCTTAATAATTTTACACAAAACGTAAAAAATTGTTTGAAACTTATTACATATTCGGTCATAGAATCATTCGAAAATATTTGAAATTAATTAGAGTGACATTTTAAATTTCGTTTTGTTATGAAGCAATAGGAAATATAATTATTTCAAGCACCCTCCGCTACTTAGAACCGATTTTGCTGTCTAGCGAATGGGAAAAATAGTATGCAGAAGTCGGTCAAATGAAGGATATTTAAAAAATATGTACATTTTTAGCACTTCCGTAAACTCACTTGTGGTTAAGATGTTTGAATCTTTTTCAGCAATTTTTTTGGCATTTTGAGTTCAATAATATTTTTTTTATATCTTTATTTGTATTTAGAACTAAATACTTAAAATAACGTGAAAACAATCATACTTGAGATATTTCTCTTCCGTTTTTTACATGACACTCAAGTGAGTTTTTCTTCAATTTCTAATGTTCGTCCTAATCTTAGTAAAGGCCAAAATAAGCGAAATCATTTTTAGGAAAAACCTCTCGTGGATGACGAATAGTCGTTACTTCCTCCATACGTAACAATCTGGCTGACTGCATATGAATTTTTCTGCCCGGATAGAAAAGTTTTGAAATTGGTGTGGGCCTTAGATGAAGTAGATTTTGAAACCAGTCGTCATTCACGACGAACTCAGTGAAAAAAGTTGAAATGTCCCAAAAAAGAAGCATGAAAAATATGTATCCCAATATTTCAAATACACTTGCTTCTACATTATTTAAATAACTTATAGTGGTAAAAATAATCATAATTGACACCTATTATAAGCTAGATAATTAATTTTACCTGTGTTTTCTAACAAGAAAACTAAAAGTTAAAAAAATTAATGTTTGAAAAGTTGTCACATTTTAAAATATTTTTGATTTGCCGAGAAGGAAATATACTGGCAGTATAATCAGGACAAATCCACCGTTTATAGGGGTAAAGGAATACGCATTTGGGTCTCTGATTGGGACTATCAGCACATTCAGAGAATAATAGTTAGAATATAATATCCAAGAAGCAGTCAACTAATTGTAATGATAGACACGTTTCTCATGAAGGTAGAAAAAAACGAATTTACGTTTTATCCTGAGGTATGACGGCGTTCGCTATGCTGCCTCCACACAATTCAGTTGATATCGTTTCAATGTATGCTTGGTTATAAGTTGACGTCGAAAGGATAGCAACCAGCGATAAATAATCCTTCAATATTAGCGTGGTTCGCGAAAACTATCACATTCATGTAGAAACCTGCATTTGCAAGCAAGTATATAGAATAAATATGCCAACATATTTAGCGTGCATATGTAATAAGTGACCTAGAAAAAATGACAACATCAACATATAACGTAATAAATAAAAATTACGATAATACCGTAATAATCGTGAATATTTTATATCTTTTGAAATGCACAGAGATATATATTCTGACTGATTCGAACTGAGGAAGAGTAATAAAATACGAACTAAATAGAACAATATATACATTTGAGTTGATTCCATAAACTTAATTATTTACAATCGAGTTGTTATAAAGCCCAATAACCTTAGTTATCCAAAATAAGATAAATGAAGGCGTTTATAAGCTCAATAGTCTAGTTGAAATAAAATACATGCCCTTCTAATTCTTATTAATAATAATGATAAGAATATTAGGCACTTCACGCAAAATAGAAAACGTAAATAAAATGTGCATTAGGGGACGAATAATATATGAATGTTAGACGAAGATTAAAACTATTTTCCTACAGTCTAAAACAAAGCTTATAAAAGCCAGATGAAAAAAATCTAAAGCCTTGGAAATCATACCGCCTGGGGTGCAATACTTCATACGATATTTTGAGTGATATATAGAAGCAAATTCTTATATACATAGCCTAGCAAATGGAAAAATACAATAAACGAGTATCATGTTCCCATTATAATACCGGCAGTATAAATACTACTACACAAGGACACACATTTTTCAGCAGCAATTACGTTAAATAATACATAAAATACGTCAGTCAAATATCGTATTCTATGGAGAACGACTAACAACACAGATCTACATTTACACGCACCGAGGATATATCTCGCGCGCAACACAATCTCATATCAACTCAATCACCATTATTCTTATTCCTATATAGTTGCTGATATAACGTAAAGAACCCTAGTGCCCTCACTACTTCGTTGTATTGCGTTAAAGACGGTGTACGATCTTGTATGCAGAAAAGTCTCTTCTACGCTCATAGTACCACTTCTACTTCTTCCTGTCTGCTCCTCTGTACAACTACTTGATGACATTATGGGATTTTTCTATGTTTACAATCGTCCCCATAAGCTACCGACAAATGTCTATAGTTTCTAACACCCTGAAGCTGTCTTACAGCCACTTCAACATTCTTGGAATGCTCACACAAACAAAACACTGGAGAATTCGTTCCTCGAGGCCGAGTTCTACATTTATATTCACAGGTTGTTCGTCCCCTCGCTGTTGTATTGCTGATTCAATTGCTAAATCTTTGGCTAAAAATCTCATTGACTATTGGAGAGTACTGTGTGAGGAAACGAGAGGAACATAATCGACGAGAAATACGGTCTCGAAACGACAAATTCTTAATGGAAGTCGCTGTGTAACGAGTTGTTAAATGTGCACGTTGTCTATCTTTATAGTGTAAACGGACAGATTCCTGTTGTTGCTGTTTTTAGCTGTTATCTAACAACACATTGTAAAGACTACCTCGGTACCTAATGTGAAGAAGAAATGAAGACATTCGCTATAGTGAATCCATTCTGTAGCTAGTCGTAAAAAGCTGCCAAAACCCCAAATAATACAGAGCATGCCTTCAGATATGTTCCAATTACCATACATCTAAAGAAGCAAACCTACAACAACTAAATTCTAAATAAACAAAATAGCCTTTCATTATCTTTTGCGCCATCTGTGATCTAAATGTCAATCCCCAACGTCCCCAGCTCCAAAAAATATACCTTTATGACTTCCATTTTTCTCTTAACTTGTAGATGTCTTAACTCAGCAATTTATTAGACTAATGTGGCGCAAATAAACCGTCAATGAAGATTCATAAAAAGAAACTCGATGTAATAATCTCCACATTTAAGTGACAGAGAAAATTGTTGATTGTACTTGTACATAGTTTGTTCTCATTAGACAAATTGGGTATCTAAGGTAATGGGTAATTTAAAGCCAATCTCCGTGCTTAAGTATGGCATAAGTTTAGGTGAAGCAAGTCCACCCTCAACAGAAGTTCGACACTATTCGGCAAACACATCGCTTTGCAAAAATAAGACAAATTAACCACTCATAAGCTTTCGATTCTGTGAAATAGCTAGGATTTACGACAGGGAAACTTAGCCCTGCTTCACATTGCGAAGGAAAGTTTCTACCAAGAAACACCGTAGCCTTCAGAAGAACTCTGCTATGGAAATGAAAGCAACATCTTTATACTTTGCTTGAGTATTGTAGTGATGATTTTAATGGCAAACATGTGGCTATATGGAACTTCCGTTTTTGTATTACATACTACGATGATAAATATCAATGGAAGAAAATTGCTTACCGATCCGAACATATTGCGTTGAAAACCTGAAACCGTTATTCGCAGAATCCATCACAAGTGCATTTGCATCACTGTCTTTACCAAAATTTATTCTACCAATGCCGCTGATTAATCAAGAATGCTACGACCGATTTCTTTAAATAAATTCAATGGAATATTAACTATTAAATTTAATTATTAGGGGCCGTGTAAAAATACAAAAGGTCTCTTCGTAGATCCAAAATGCTTACATCTCTCCACTAAATCCTTTCTCTCCATTGATATTACGACTCATGACTTACTTTTTCGATTTTTCTCTGCATCGTTACCAGTTGTACCGTTTAACGCAGTGGCTGAAAACAGCCACTGCGTTCAGTCATTAATCTGCTAGCGTACAAATGAAACCACAATGCATACCTGTATATGTCCTGAGTTATTCATACAAATTATGTGGAAATATTCATTATCAATGGCTTTAAATTTGCGTGGCAGTGTAATACAATAAAGCTTCATAAATGCATTCCTGACTCTAAGCTTGAAAGCTGTTTTTCGCGAATCAGGTTCTGGCTCATTGTTAATGTCACCGCTACTTCGTATACGGCTACAATAAGAATACTTAAATACGTAAAAAATTTATTTGCATTTGTGCATGAATAAACCTCAATTTATGTGAGTCATGCGAGATGCAAATACGGAAGCCCATACTTCGAAGTCTCGATACTGCCTCACCATCATATTGGAGACCTATTACATTTACCGTTTAAGTTCTATCAGTGGCAATTTATGACGAAATCAATTTAAGATACCCGCATGTTTAAAATCACAACAGTAGCCAACTGTTCCTGCTTGCCTTATCAATAGTATTGGACTTTATGCGCAAGCCTCATTGCGGGATTTTGTAATGTTTAAACGGCTACCCTGTCGATGGCACCCTTCGTCTGCTGTTTGACACACAACGGCCTCGACGACTAAGTTACCCAGCGTTCCGTCGTTGTCACCGTTCTAGCAACCGATCCATCTTATTTATTTTAGGAAGAGCTTCGTTTAAAAAGCACAAAAAATGTGAGGAATTTTGAACGGCTAATCTAAGAACTTTGCGGGCGGCCGATCGATGACACGATTGAACGGTTCTATGTCAACTCTCGTTTTCGTCTTTCGCTGCGCCAACGCTGACTGTGCGAGTTCGCATGCGTTTCTTGTGTGCGTGCGCTGTGTGTATGTAGTCTGTGTGGTGCAGAAACCAACAATCAGGTCAAGTAGGCCTACCTCTGCCTCAGCACCGGCATCTTTGCGGACCTTTTCGAAGGTTTTAATTTTTCCGCTTGGAGTAATCTGATCGGCATGCATTTCTATGCTAGGGAGGCCTTCGGGCTTGCTACTTTTTTTTAGACGGGAGGAGTGAGGTTTTTCTTGGACGAAGCAGATCACGATCACGTCACCGAACACCTACCCCATTAAACAGACAAAACAGCGGCTGCCTTGAAAGCGATAACTAAGGGCTTGGGTGATTCTGGCGTCGGATGGGTGAGGATAACGGGTCGCATTCGATTATGATCTTAGCGCACCCCAGCCCCTCCAGCTCATATACCACGTTTCTATTGGTATGCATCGCCAACATTGGCCCGTCTGGTGCCACTATCATGCTACTATAACGCCTCCTTCAGGACACTGGGATGTTAGATCCTTCGATCAATTTTTACCAAACCCAGTACGCAATGATGTAGACACTGAAAAATGGATGTGTTGAAAGCCCCATAATAAAGAACGAGCAAGGCTACCCACGTTTCTTACTACCTGTTCAGTGACCACCATGTATTTACTATTCGAACGTGGTAGTATGATCCCGCTTCAGGATAGTATGAACATGTTTTACAACCCGCCATAGTCCCTTTTTATACACTCTTTTTTCACCTTTTTAGGGCCTGAGAGAAAATGCGTAAACTCAAGGAGCTTGAAACTGGCTCGGCAACCAGTTTATTACCAAGAACGAATCGGTAGTTCTCTCAGTAACTCGTGTATGAGACGTCTCTTTCTTTACCTCTAAGTTCACTAGACGGTGCCATCTGGAGTTAATTATTATACGAGCTGAATGAATTATATTTTTCTTTGGCTTATTGAGAAGGATCGTGCTCGACGGGGGCTCTGTAGTCTACGCGCACGAAGAATACGGGTGCTTTTTGCTCCACAGCGTTGATGTTCAGCTGGAAGAGTCGCATTGCAGCAACGCTAGCACGTGGCGGCGATTGATCGATAGAAGTGAGCTTACGTAAACACGTTGTCTGTGGCTCAATGTAAATAATGATGTGAAATGATGTTCGAAAAACCTCAGAAGCCCTAGAGAAGTGCAACTGTCGCGGAAAAACGCCCGGTTTCTTAAATATAACAACAACAATCTGTATGCGAGACAATAGACAAAAATTAGGTGAGGTGCGACAATGATAGTTATAGATAGATAGTTAGGTATAACAGATCTGTCCATATCCAAACTATTGATGGATAGAATAAAAGAAAAGGCGGCAGATTGCATCGCGATACACCGTACTGCATCACGAAAATGGAAAAGTATAGAGAGGGAAGGAAATAAATAATGACGAACTGTAAATGTGTGCTGGTCGATTGCTCTAGATATTCCCAGGTGTCGAGGTCGGTGGCTTGGTGCATTCGTATGCGCCTTACGACTGGAGGAGACACGTAGGTGCACGGGTTCGATCCCCGCCAGTGCACACTTACATTTATATGGGGTCCGTCTTACGAAGTAATGCAAAAACTGCTACCGTGGACGTTAAACGTTGGCTGATGGTCAGCTTTGAAAAAATATAGATATTCCCAGGTGTATAAGCCGATTAACGCAGGCTTTGGCTAGAGAAAGCAGCCTGAAACTGAGCTCATCCACGGCAGGACAATATGAGCCTTTGTGTTCTGCAACTAAACCTTGGATTTATCTAATCTTCTGCTTTACCAATTTTGTTGACCACACGGTTACGACAAAAATTTTTCACCTTAGGAGTTCCACTTAAATTGATCGTATGTTAGCATAATGGGGACGACACCAGTCTCCCAGCTTTTTTGTGTCACATCGTTTGAACAGAACGCCATTTAACAGTGAGGCAAACGTACGCTGATGCTCGCGATCTTATCGCGAAAATAAACACAGAAGCTCTGTACAACCTAACGCGCAAATTTATAGCACGCCATCCGGCGTCGAGAACTCCATCTTCCATGCATAAGTAGGCTAAAACATTAGAGGTTCATTGTATGGCTATTTAGCTAAACAATTTCCATGCCTGAAATATATAAGCAAAGAATGCGTTATTCGATTAATTACGCTTCTCGTAATTCTTAAGAAAGAAATTTAGATTTAGTGTCGAGTGAGTGAATATGAAGACTTTTTCTTTTATCAATTAATAGTTGTGTTTTGTTTTAATATAATTTTCCGCCATTTCTATATTTTGGGCAAATAAATAAGAATGGACTTCCCACCGTTTTTTATTTATAAATATAATTTGCGGTGGAATGTAATCCGCTACAACATTGATAGACAAATAATGCAATCCAGCGTGCTCCGTATTTTAATACCCCTTACTATGTATGACTTTATTGGTTGGCATCCTATCTGGTAAAGCATTTTGTTGCCCAATATTGAGCAAACGGTATATAGCTATTACTAAGAGATGATACTACATAAGACCAATATTTCATCATTCAAGTTTGAGGTTTGTGTCTACCACAAGAAATAGCATATCTGCGATTTCGTCTTTTATGACCCCAGGCAATGAAACTTTTGTGTTTTGTCTTCCCTGTTCCAACGATTCCTTTCGATGGCGGACAGCGTTTTATAAAGATACATGTAGACTGGTTCGGGGGTACGCATCAGAAATACCATCAGTATACGTTCGCAGCACTGCAAAAATCGGCTATTGTTCAGGTAGTGTTAAAGGAGACATATGAGAGTGTTTCGTCGTTTCATATTGTGCTAATCTACGCGTTAGAAACAAATTACTGTAGTCGTCTGCTTCATTGAAAAATAACCGTAAATCGTAATCAAGTTACGTCAAAGTTGTATGATGGGGTACGTAATTACATGATTAACTTCAAGCGGGCTTCCTAATGATGTGCGCACGTAACAGGGTCGGACACAACTTCTTTTGGGATAATAAACAATGCTGCTGATATGAGAACTAACATAATTTTATAGTCTAGGGTGACCTGGACAGCTCAGAGTAACGTAGCTGATGGTATCGTTTTTTGAGCGTGCGGGCTTCTTCGTATTTTAATGATTTAAGAAATATTCAAAAACGATCAGCTTGTATTTATTATAGCGGATGTCATTGATGCGCTTTCAAATGGAGTCAAACAAAATTTCCGCGAATGGTTCGAAAGCTTTTACTTCATTGGCTTCAGTGATGGTACTTGTTGAACTTTTCGAAACATGAGATGAAAGCAACATAGGCACTGATGTTTGTGCGAAGGTATGCTGCAGTTCGCTTTAAAGAAGCGTACATACATAACAACACAGGTGATGTGTTTATTCAGACTGTGGATAAATTTCGAATTCACTTTTTGCATAGCATCTCGGTTTGATTTTCCTACCTATATTTAACGGTATGCTTACCAGTTTGTGCAATTCCATTTTCAGCCCCCCCGAAAAGAAGATATTTTCTTTACAGTTGCAATATTCAACTTTCAAATTATGCCTGCTTATCCACATCTTAAACACTTTATCGTAATAAAAAGCTTCAGCAAGTCAGAGACCGCGTGCCCCAAAATATCAATGTATTGATAAAAATTGTACTTCAAATAGGGAGAGCGCTACAACTAGAATG
This sequence comes from Tropilaelaps mercedesae, assembly GCA_002081605.1. Lineage (NCBI taxonomy): Eukaryota > Metazoa > Arthropoda > Arachnida > Mesostigmata > Laelapidae > Tropilaelaps > Tropilaelaps mercedesae. The sequence continues at coordinate 21,050 of MNPL01010614.1, forward strand.
TAGATTCATTTAGATGAAATTGGAGTGGAATTAACAACTTGAAATCACGCAGAATTATCTTGATCTATCAAAATCTTACGCGCCGGAAGTCTTCAAATTAGCCTTAGCGTTTATTACAGCGGCCTATAATAAACGCTAAAATTTCTCAGCAATCACACTCTCATTATGTTAGTTTACCTGGTAATAAAAAATGCAGACACAAGAAAGCTGCTGAATATATTTATTTAAAGCTCAGGTTCTAGAAAGACCTAATAAGCCTATACCACGTATGCAACTCATGTCGTACAATCTACTGCAGACGAAGCGAAAAGAGCAAAAAAAGATAGCTGAAAAATAAAAAGTAGGATAGCAACACAACGATGTAAATTTCATTCTGCGGCTCGTGCCAAGTGCACAGATCGAAAACTTTATTTTCAGTTAAGGTCTTCAGTACTCCAATAATTGCAAGGATTGTTTCCTTTGTCCCTGTCGGAACTGCTACTACATGGCCTTTTCGTTTATCGTCGCGAACTAGAAACATTTTTAAATATGACCTGTGCAGGTCTGATTATATGAAGCACTCTTGATTAGCGACGAGCATGAAAGGTGATCGATTACTACCTGCAACCATTTAATCATCGACCTAATACAGAAGATACTGAGACTGAAATGAAGAATACAAATAACGTTAGCAGTTGTACTAATGGTAACACATTCAACTTAAATAGGCCTAACTCACACCCTCATCGATCTAGCGAGTTCTAAGAAGCTGAGGGAGAGCTTAAATATCACAGTCAAGCTTTTAATCCAATCAGTACTAACCGAGGTACTACGTGAGGTGTTAGCTGTTCATAGTGATGCTACACGTAATACCAAGAAAGTACTTTCAAGAATAGTGGTGGTTGGTTGAAAGGGGCTGTTAATGCGTTGGCTTCGTTAAGCTGATCCGTTCCAGTGGTTTTTCGGAGAAACAAAAAGCAGCCAGCAAAGCGTGCATAAGTTGTTAACGGTTACCAGAAGCAAATCAAGTTTACCGGAACTGTCACACAAAATCGTTGCAAAAATGCGCTGGGTCGCCGCGGTGGCTTTACTTTAAAGCATTTTTGGCATGTATCAACTTGAAGACAGCAATTAGGTTATCATCTTGAGTACGACATCTTGAGTACGACATTAATAACTGTAAGAATTGCTTTTTGCCCTTATAGTAAAACCATGTGTAGCCAGATTTTAACGTTCTATTCTAATGATAAAACAAGTTCACTGACCATTAATCAATACAACTAGTGATCGATACACGCCGTTACAAACCAAATCATCAACTATATCGACTGGTTCTTTTAGTCGCTTATACAATCAGAGCAGCTGCAGTTGTATTTTATGTGTTGCGTTTCCGTTTCAAAAGAAGCAATAGGGTATCATGGAAAAAATCAAAATGATAAAACAATAGCACTGACGTCGTTAAAGTCCATCCGACTGTGACGATGTTGTTTTTAATGCGTAGTACTGAAATTGTAGCTGCGGTATTTTCTAATAATGAATTAATCTAATCTAAAATTCCTTATTTTGTTTACAGCTTCCTTTTAATAATAGTCTATGGCACTGCTGGTTATGTTCAATGTTCAGTGGAACGGTGAAGCCTAGTTTTAATATTCCATTTCTGGGGAGTATTATCTTAACCGAGTCAGGAGTTCTGGACAGAATTTTAAAGTAGATACGAATCAAAGCAATATTCTACTTACAGATTGTTGAAAAAAGGACACAAAATAATGAAATAATATGCGTTTTGCTGAAAATATGCGTTTTTGAGATGAAATTTATAAAGCTTAATTTTTGAAATACAAAAGAGGAGGCAAATGCTTGTTCATCCATCAACCCGTACTCGTTTAGATCACTTACACAGTCTAAAGCCTCCTATGAGGAGGAGGTGCTATTTGCTTGCTGAGCTAAAAGATGCACAATACAATGCGGTCGAGGTACGATACACTGTATAGACGGACCAGAGAAGTAAAGAGAGCTAGGGCGAAAGAGAGAGTATGCGGAGAATGAGTGTTTCAAACAATAGGTGCTCATTAGATCTGACACGAAGAGGAATGAATGTTTCTTTTCTCTACTAGCTTGAGTCTGCGTGATGTGAGTTCTATACAGGGCTACCATACATACATGGCTACCTAATAAAAGGCATTACTGGCTAGATCATCACTGTACTGCGATACTCCGCGCGATACAGTTAGTATCAAGCCGCGTATAATTTCCCAGCGAAGCTGAATTCACAAATTACTGCTAGCGAACTGCATAGCAAAACCCGAAGGTTTAATTGAACACAACTGGTTTAACACAGCTGACCTTCGATGATTCTGATTTCAGTTTAAATTCGACCATTAAATGATTACCAATGGAAAGTTTCTTTTTAGGGGTGCGAAGGGAAAGCTCTATCGTCCCATCGAAATCAGTTCAAAATGTTGTCACTATTTAGGAATTTGAGGGCTAAATATTGTGGTGATACAAAAAATTGGTACAACAAAAATCTAATATCTTTAAAATATTCTGGTTTATTTGAGAACCCTTATCCTTCCATCACACCCCTTCTACGTTGGCGCATCGTCTTTAACAAGTAGGTACAATCGCCAATTCATTTAAAGTATTTGCTTTTAGTAATCACCCCTAAGGTTGCATTAATATTCTCGAAATATCCATTTGACATTTTTGAAACAATTTCTACGAAATATCTTGCGCCCAAAGCGGGCTATATATAGAAGATCTGGTAAATCTTAGAGCAAATATGCTATACCGAAATCAGTTATACACGAGATTCTGCTAAATAAAGAATGAACAAAGCAATGTCAATGGATGAGGTTTAACGGTTCTTAGGCAATTTACATGTCAATAATTGAATGTCGAATCATTGAGAAAAACTTGAAGATAAGTAGGGCCGCAATAGGGCCAAAGTGGATCGGTCCATTCAGTATGGTCATCAAAGATCAGTCAATTATATTAGACAAAATAAGTGAATAATAGCCCATAAAGAAACGCAAAAAACAAAGGCACTTGAATTACCTGCAGGTAGATATTTTTAGATTACTAGAATGCTATATGTTTTAAGATTAAAAAAAATAGATAAGAAAAATATCAGAAAAAATATATGACCATATAATCAGTGGATACTGAAAGACGTAAAAAATAACGCTTTTGAATTACATGAACAAAAAAGCAAGTAGAAGGACAACTGATATGAAAGTATGGAGCGAATACCTTAGGCAAGGCAAATCCCTCCACAAGGTCAGATGTCTCGCAAAGGAAAAATACTCTTCATCAAGATAATATATAATACCTGCACATGTCATTAAGAATTAGGTCAAACCACACGCGAATATAACACAAAAATATTTAACTAGACCTCTCAGGCTAAATATTGCTGAACATTAGTAAGCGGTACGTCATGAGTATTTTGAAGAATTGAATTCTAGAAAGGAACATTTTAAATATATTGCTCATTGACGATACCAGTAGTTGTGTACGGCACTTTTTTAAAGTGAAAAATGAAGGAACTTTTACTTAAGAGGAATTTCTCCTAGGTTTACCTTGGAGAAATTCAATATGTTTATAGGTGATATCTATCTGAGATTTTTATAGACTCCCGACCGAGAAAACTACCACACTTATTTCTACAATACAAATAGTATGCCGAGACAGAGGGATCTGATAAGGACCATTTTAAATGCAACAAAGGCATACGGTAGAATAGACAACACTACGGCAGCCACCAATAATTATAGACGGAAGTCCTATGACCAGCGAGAGTATGGGCACCTATAGCAAAGCAGCCGTAGAAAATGCGAAATGCGATATTATGGGATTGTCCATAACCAATTCATCATTTTTAAAGGGATTTACGTTGCGCCAAGCAATGCGAATTGGTTTTATCTCACAATATAATCAATAATCAATTAGTCACCAGTTTCGTACTTATAAGGATATGGAAATGACTCGTATTTACATTCTTATATGTAACAAAGTTGAGTCTGTAACCATAAGGAGTACCGAGTAATCCCGTAATAGCTGTAACATATAATCGTTTCCGATTTCCCATCAACTGCTGGCCTTGACAGCGGAACTTCGAAAAATATTGCAAACGTCAGCTATATACCCGTAAAAGGATTTGATGGTCAAAAACGGAAAATGCCGAGCTTTAAAACAAATAAATTTGGAAGCTACAGCAGGCATACATACAAGCATAAAACACTATATTTCATCGCTACAATTTATTTTTTCTTTCTCAATAGTTCGATTTTGAGGGGTTTCATGGCTGCGATATCAGAAACAGAAAGATATCACCAGAACCCCGTGAAGGCAGAATTCACTTTCTGTAGACTATTTTCCGTTCCTCTCTCAACCATTTCCACTACGTTTGAGAATGTTTAACTTTGCGCGCATTCAATTTTGATTGCTACGATTACGGTTATATCTTCTAAATTACACACCTTGCTGTGATTATGAATAGAAAATACGTAATACGAACACAGATAATAGCATCTTGACAAAAACACCAAACTTGATTTTTTCTACTTTTTTTAAGCACTGACTGAGCTGTATAATAATTACAATATTCATTAGGTGTATTTACTTTATTTGAATGCTTAGGTGTATTATCTGCCATCAGATGCTCCATTGGGCAGCTACTTCTTCCGTTGTTAATCGGAACAGCTTTCCCTCCCGAAATCGCCAACCGGAGCCACGTTTTAAACTTTAAGCTTGCCAACCCCATCTGCTTCCTGTTACCTCGTGTAATTCTATCTAAAATCGAGTGCATTAATCAGTTGACAGTTATATATGCTTCAAGTGGGCTTTTAAAAATTTTATTTTTTGAATTTTCGAACTATTCAATATGGCTATTATTATGGAAAGCAAGTTGACAATTTTCGATTCTCAATGCTTTGAATAGGTCGAATATTCAACTAAGTAATGGCTCCATTACCTGTTTAATACCTAGCATTAAATTCATTCAATCATACATTCAGCGTAGGGCAGCTAAATTTGTTATTTCTGTTTTTTTCGTATTATTTTATTTTTCAAAGTCATTTTTGTTCACAAGAACTGGGTTTTGTCATGTCACCTCGGCATCTCAACGATTCAACAACAGTGAACCATCTACGCAAAGTTTAAACATATCTAGTCTGTTTTTCGAAAAAACAAGTTTAGTCTGTCACCTTTTTGACATTTCATTTGACATAAATTCATTGAACTTCAACGCTATCGAATTAACAGATCCTGACTAATAGGAACGGCATTTTAATAGAGACTAAATGTTAAGTAGACTTAATTGACCATAGCAGCTGTACATTTTTAAACTGTTTTCCTTTTGTTCACAGTTTCCTATGCAAATTTGTGGTTTCGTGAGGAAAAATCAACCAACTCAATTAGGGACAATTAGTGAAACCATTTATCAGAAAGCAACGAAATTACCTAGAAATACGGTTTATGTCCATATAGATTGCAATTACTATGTTCTCTTTACATACATATTACATTGTTGTTACAGTTCTGGATTATATTTTTACACAAACAGACATTTCTCTTATTATATAACATTAACAAAAATAGTCATTACTATTTTTCCTCCATTTCTTTTCTGTATCGGTTGTTTTTTTTCACAGTATAAGGAAGGTCTCTGTCGCCATTAAAGCAGAGCTATCAATGTTCATGTTTTGAGTCTTTTTGTTTGCCGTCAACTCTGCTCTTTATCATTATGTACAGTCAGTATCAAAGACAGTCGGGAACAATCCACTGTAGTAATTCAGTGCCAGTCTTACTATAGTTTATCATATTTAAAAATGTATATGCCTATATTATGTATATATATATATATATATATATATATATATA
>MNPL01010621.1:4288-17479 GCA_002081605.1 Tropilaelaps mercedesae
TATGTATATATTCTATTCCGTCCCATTCATTATAACCTGGATTCTCATCATTATCCCCAGAGTCGTTTTACCGTACGACTCACATGGTGTCCAAGTCCTCATCGTAGAGCAATTCAATTGGTTCACCTTTAACCTCTTGAAGATAAGCAACTGTTTGGCCAACCACATCCCAAAAGGCTTCGGTGTCGAGAAGCTTTTTCGCGCCACGAAGTGCTTCAGATGAATCTACTACAGTGCCAACAAAGCTATTCGAGAGAATATGACGGTATAGGACCTCTACCTCGGTTCGACGATGATGGATGTTTACAAACCACCTACGAGATAATAAATGCCCACATGAATTCAAGCACTGCAACATATATATATATATATATATATATATATATATATTACGATTGTGTCGTTTTCGATGTACCATGCCCCGCTGATGAATTTCTCGTCACCACTATCTTGGCCAGGGCAAGTAGACACTCCCATGAACGAGTAACATGTTGCCGAAGATTCACGAACCGTCACCGATAAAAATATCGTTAACAACAGGCAAAATCCAATTTCTACCTGAAAAAGCTTTGTATGAAAGTAACATATTCTATGAAAAAGAACAAATAATCAGTGCGCAGGGCGAAAACCGACTGAATCGGTAAAAACATACGCGTTTGAAACAGCTCTCATTAACTTTGCAACCTTCAACATTTGCAAGAGCAGATTACCAAGAAAAATTACGAAAAACTCAAAATTAGGAGTAATTTTTTCTACAATACTATGAAATACTAGTAAAAGACCACATGAACGTAGGTGTTCACATGAACACAGGAGCTGACCTGCATAGCGTTGCCGTTACCGAAAATCTGCTTCTGTTGGACAGAAGGAATCAAAAGGGTGATATTGATTACGTAGTGAATTGCCTGTCAACAGAAAATAAAAGATAACAGAAGTTTAACAGTGGCATCATTAGATATGTGTAACCGGTCAAATACGCTACGCTACATTTTCCTTCAGGCAGTCGTTGGGTAAACCGCTGGAAGAGTGACGAGCTGTCGCTAATCGAGCTCCTTTGTTTGTTGGTAGAGCCGCCGATGGCTATTAACACAAAATAGCTAGTGTCAGTTACCTGTCGGTAATAGTATTCATAGTACGAAAGCATAATAGAACGCTCTTCACCGAAACCCCAGGCGTACAGATCCCAACACAACAAAAGTGCAACCTAGTGCAAAAAAAACGACATTGGTTCATGAACTAAACTCGACCGTGTCGTCGTATAATATGGCATTCTTTTGTTGTTGGCACGATAGTCTTACATGGTCCCAAATACAACCTTTTTCTTTCTGTTTTTTAAGTGGTGAGAGACACGCTTCAAAACGAAGTCACTTTGAAAGCGATTTGATTCACAAGCATGTCAATTGGGGCCTCTTACGGCACTTTAAAGTAGCGCTAACATGTTTTCTTAACCTTTACCGAAATTTTCACTGGAAAAGAGTATGATTCCATACAATCGAGATGCTTTCAGCGAAACTAATACCCACACTTATGAATAGTACTTCACCCGTATATACAAGCGACAGAACTGTGGATTTAGGCAGATAAGGCCACTTAACTAAGTGCACACTGGAATTTTGCCCTAAAACTTACTCTCTACGGGTCAAATGGAAGGCACTCTCCAAGTCCCGTGGGGTACATTCGCGCACCCACCCGCCGAACAATACAGATCACGAGCAACAACACCTTACCTATGTACAATATAATAATTACGTTTCCTAAACACGATTTGACCACTGTGTACAATTGTCAACAATAATCACAGCCGTGTGGAAAGTCCAGCAACGACAGTTGACGTACTGACGCTATTGCTCAGTTAATGACTGTGTAACTAGTTTCCTCAGTAGACGTTACAGGAAATGCGAAATAGTCGGTTTGGCAGAATATCTACCTAGACACCAACACGTTCGATCTATGCGAATGGATCAAGGAAGCCGACTTACTATCGCCATCCGCATTTACAGGATCTGCATTTATGTCTGAGATTAGTTTCTCTGCCGCTTTACTTTCATCCGGTGGGCAAGGTTAGCTCCTCTATCCTCATGGAAGCAAATCAGAAGCAACTAAGTAGCTTGGTTCAGGCGATGGTTGAATATTCCATATGAAATTAGGGCTCAGTAATATTCGCCACCAGTTATTCTATACGCGAATAACGACAGTTGTTGGCGAACTGTTTTTCCGTTGTAGGTGAGCCATTTGGGGGATTCGACTGCATCGACATCACAGAGAGACGCGGAGAGGAAACATATGGAAACGGCTAAAATATAATTGTCCATTATTTGATATGTCGCTCGCAAAACCTACGTGAGGTAGTAAAATGGAGATATGATCATCAGTTATCGTAAGCCGGCTCGCTACTGTGATTGTGAAGAACTTTTTTTAATTAATAAAGTAATAATACCTAAAATCATGTGATTGTATTGAAGGCTCTATATATTACTCATAGAGTTCGGTTATGTTTGAATTTTTATGCCATTCTAGTTAAAGTAGAGTGATAAAACACAAACTTAACAGAAAGTGGAGGGAAAAAGGTTTGCATCACTGACCACCCAAATTGCCAAAAAAAGCCTTCATATATTAACTTCACAATAATAAAATAAATGAGAAATCCTGTTTTCATAAACTTGTGTAGCCATTGACCGATATCAAAAGTGCAGTTTGATCGGTTCTCGCGTTGACAAAGACAGATTATTTTAAAGTGATGTGACGATATTTTCTTCTAATTTGAGTCCCTCCAGGCATAGTTTTTACAAGATCTTCCACGAACAAAATCTTAATAAATTTTAAGTTCAAAATTTCTAAGATAAGTTTTACCTAATTGGAGTTGGAAATTTATCAAGTGAACTTTATTCATCTAAGTATGATTCGTCACTAAGTGCGGTATTCTCGACGTGCTTTGCGATTGGGAAATAAATTCTAGTGTCAGGCGTAACAATAAAAGTTAACCATTTAAGCTTAATGAAATAGCTGACAGAATTTCAAACATTCTGGTATTAAGTTCTGCGTAATATTCCTGTATTCACAACTTTCCTCAATTTAATGAATCGATCCTCGCGCGGTAGTATCATTCCGAAGCTAACAAAATGAAACGATTATATTGACCGATTTTATGTTACTTTTACAGAAATCCTGCAGGTTCTATTAAACTAGAAGGTACCTCTCAGCTAAATATCGGGAACTTGGATTTTATAAGGTAAGTTTTTATTTTGGTGCACTTGTCCGCGACCGGGCCACCCGCATGTATGCTTTCTGCTATGCAACTACAATTGTTTCTTGTTAAACCAAAAAATTAAGGTCTAAAATGCAAATATTCAACAACAAAAGGCACATAATCGCAGTACTGCGCATTATAGCTAAGGCTCCCGCTGCGCTCGTGGTTGAACGTTATATTTACGACACAAGCAAAAGATTGTGCTTGTGTGTGGTTTTGTGGATGGACTGGCACCGGGTGAAACTACTTGCGTTGGCTGTCCACTGCAGTGCACAATTCTCTATTATTGTGGCTAGAGATAAAGGAAAAATGAGTATAACTACCTGCTTGTGCGAATCTCTCAATTTAGGAAGCAAAGGTAAGTAAATTGTTTCACGATGTAAGTGACATGATTTTGCATGATGATAATCGACAAACCAAAATGAATTGTTCGCAATTTTTCTTTTGTTGCGCGTAAATCTATAGAACCAGCTTGAACATACATAATATTCAGGGAATAATTTGCTATGTCTAGAATGATAAAAATTATTTTATGACCTTTTGCGGTCCATTTTATAATAAGATTCTGTTCATAACTAGCATTACACGAACTGTCCAATTAAGAAGGAGCATGCAAAATTTTTTTCTAGTCAAGCGGAGATCTTAATTTTCTGAATATCAAGAAGTTTTTGAAAACAAGCAAACGGTTGTTGTCAAAAAAATGAGGTAATAGTACGGAAAAAATTTATGAGTTATCATTTAGTCCGGATTTTGCAGACCCTTCAGTAACATGCAAAAATTTACTTTGTGAAAAGAATGAATACTTTCAGTATAACAAAACACTATGCAGTCAACAATAGTTGGCTCTCGGAACTAATATACGATCGAGAAATGACTTTTTAGGTGCTGCGAAGACTCCGGACTCCTTTTATAGCTTTTAAGAAGTATTGCATTTGCGCGTGTTTGTTTCTATTACGCTCAATTCATTGATCTTTCACAAACAGCGGTGCAGCTTCGATGCATTCGGGTATCCCAAGTTCGCTTCCGTCGGATTCGGTCACGTAATCCTCCAGAGCCACATTTCGAACGGAAAGCAATGATTGAAGTTTGCAAGCCCATCATACCTCGAAAGGAGGTAGTGTGCGGAAATCTTACCGCTGTGTATGAGGAACGCCAGGTGAGACAAGTTTCACCATATCCATGATAAAGACTATGTACAGGATAAACCTTATGAGACGGTTGAATCTAAGCGGCTAGGTAGAAAACTACGAAATATATGGGTTTGTATAACAAGTGGCTATATGGCAACTCCCTAGAATACGACAATAAAGTTTTGCAGACGATACGGAGATATATTGATCTTTATGCTACACTCTACTAATCATTTTAACCGTACACCTCGTTGTGTGCGCAACAGAGACAGACCACTAAAAAAGAAAACTCACCAATTCTAACACTACTTTCATTCTTCCATGCATTTAGCCGCATCCGTGGAATATATTAAAGGCTAAGAGGCTGCGCACCGCACTTGAGGAAGCCCAAATGATTCTATTCTTCCACAAGAATTCGATCAATGCTGAAAACGACTTTCTAGTCCATAACATGCTCTTTAAGAAGGAACTCTACCTGCAAACCTACATCAGTAACGAGGTTTGTGTATTTGCTTTTTCGGTAGCATTATTTGATATGAATAAATACCACATCTATATCGAATAAATGTACCTATCTACTAAGATTGAGCGTTCGCTGCTCACAAAATGATTTCGCATTCTCCTTGCAGGTAATACGCCTCGCCATCAAGGACACGTTTTTGGCTAATGCGACCCCTTTCACCACTTCAAGGAATGCGATTGTTGTCTCCCCGCACCAGAATATCGCGACAGTGTTTAGTCTTGCAAAAAAGATGCCACAATATTTACTTTTAGGTAAGGCGATGTAATCGAGGGTGGATATACTAACTTACAAATATATAAACTACTTATACATGGTGCAAGTGTAGACAAGTGTAGCTTTCGACACATACTTAAAATAAGTTTGGATATTCAGACCTGTTAGTATTCTGGCTGTCGTTATATATAGTACGGTTTTTTAAGGGTTCTTAGCTTCTTATATAAGATTAAGCTATTTGACATCGTGTACAACTAAAAAGGAAGCGCACAAATGAACAGGTATCTGTTTTTCTTTGTCAGTTAAACTAAAAAGGAAAATGAAATCGCCTCGATTAGATAGAATACGCAGTATTTCCCTTAATTAAATATGCGATTCGATGCATTTTTGTTTTCCGCTTATCCTACCGGTTTATTACTGGCAACAGCTGGCGTTATCGATCGAACGTTCTTGTCACGTGAACAGCTGCAATGGTTAGCCTCTGTGCCGTCTATACAATCGGTACAAGCCGTCACCTCCAGACTTCTGGCGACACCCACCCTTGGCTTGTATGGCAACCTGAACCATCATCAACACAGGCTTGCTGGACTCCTTGCAGAACACTCAAAAGGGACCTCAACCACGAATCCAGACTCTAATTTAACGGCATTCGATCAAATAGCTATAGAGACAAAACCAGGTAGCAACGAGGACCCGAAGGCGTAATTTAAGAGAAAAATGTAACGTTTGTATAGATTTTTACGATTAATAAAAAACGACAAATAATCATTCGACCATGGTCAGGTGTCACTAGTGTAAGCCGATACAGAGCAAGAAACGAGAAGACACTGAAAAAGATGCAAAAATAAAAACCACAGTCCAGTAGCTAAATTAAGATATCTTTATCGCACTTTCCATTCAATGTTGATGTATGTGTTCAGATAGCGTCGCGAATCGCCTTATATTATGGTAAGAAAAACCGGCGGAACACAAACTATTTTTTCTGAAAAACGGCGCTCTCCGGAGTGCTCACTTCTTTCTTCTCTTCTTATGATTCACGATATGCATCTGCCTTCTCTAATTTCGCTTCTTAATTTATATATTGTGTAACACTATATTTCAATGTGCCTCTTTTTATGCGTTCATCTTATAGGCAATTCAATTTGCTGATAGCTTGAATGCCTGTGTAAATTGTGTATGCCAAAAACATTTTGCATCAACTTCAATATCTCTATTTTCATAAACTACAGATAAAATAGTGTAATCGTAACACTTATTTTGCAACATCACCTAATTCACTTGGTTACACAACGCAGACTTTCACGTTTTTCTCTCCTTTGTTTTTTCATTTGTTAATGTTCTTATGCGACACTATAGTAAAATCCTACCGCGTCCCCAGAGAGGTACGAGTTTCAAGAGCTTGGAAGATATACGCTATTTATTTTCAGTCGAGCTACCATTAGTGTTTAACGACACCAACAAGAGCTGGTCGAATGACGCGGTCCTTGAGGCGGTAGCCAAGTTTACTAACAACTGCAACCGAATCCTGCTCTTTGTTCTTGTCCGTCGCCATGAATACCGCTTCGTGTTCGTTCGGATTGAACTTCTCGCCGAGTGGATTGATTTGCGTTAGACCGTGTCTGAAATGAAATCCAAAGAGAGGTTCAGCTCAACAAAATGCTGTGCAGGATATGGACTACTTGGTCGCAGAAAAGACTTTTTTAAAATTTATATTGAATGATTTTATTTATTTTATATTAAAGATTTAATTTTATATTAAGATTTAATTTATATCGAAATATTTTAATTTGCGTCTATCATACTGTCAATCGGGATGAAACAGGATTATGAGCAGACTTCTAATTTAAGTTTTTCTGGCACTCAACCCTAACGCTCTTGGCTTGAGGTTTTCTAATATCAACTCAGAGCGTAACGCTAGACAGACTTATCGCATGTTGAACGTATGACGCCCGTAACAGGCGAATTCTCACTAAGAAATGAAACCATCGAACAGTTGTATCAATGCAATCATGCATTCGGCTCACCTGCGAAAAACGCCTTGAAGTTGTGACTCCGTCAACTGCAATCCCTCGAATAGGTTCTTAAGGTGCGAGTTCTTGTCCACCTCATCTTTCGGCACTGCTCCGCAAGCGGTTTGTAAGACATCCGCAACCTCGAGAAGATCCGTGCAGAATTTCTGGATGCCAAAGGCCTTAGTGTCTTCGATTTGCTTCAAGAGCCGCATACGCAGGTTTTCCGAATCGGCCAATGATCTCTTGTATTTATCCTAGAAAAGGAGAGCATTTATACCAGTAGTACAGTACCGTAAATGATCAAAAGACAGTCAGGAAAAAAGAGCAGTGGGTCATAGAATACGGCGCAGTAATTCCATAGTCCCAATGGAGGCTTCTAATATGCCGCGCTTATCGTATCACCTGAACTCTCTAAATCTTTTCATAGCTCACATACAGCTTATTGAATAAAATCAATTCACGGTTGTTCTATTATATACTGATATGTACTCTTCCATATTGTTCCTTATTAAGAATAAAAAAACGAATTACAGACTTGTCCTGGTAGGCATAGGAAAGCACTGTCTGAGAGTCAGTACTTACATCGAGTTCTTTGACGTTCTGGACTAATTTTTCATTTTCTTCTTTGAGTTTCGCGAACTCGGCCGGATCAACTATGGGCGCTTGTCCCTCAGCGGAACTTTCAGTCGTCGTTGTCGGAGTCGTTGAAAATAAACGACTGTAAACAAAAAGGCCGCCCAACTACCACTTAGTTATTCGTTCTAATAAACGTATCAAATAAAATAACGGCAGATGTTTAGTTTCATTGCCTTGCGATGAAAATAAACTGGTGAGGAAAGTCATTTGGGAGCCATAAAAAGAGGGTGAGATAGCTTTACAATCCGAATAGAGACACCCTAATTATTAGAACTTAATCTCAAGCCGAATTGCAACTGGCAGCAGACGAAACTCTGCGCCTTATTTGACTTTAAACAATGAGTTACCAGGCAAAGAAGTCCTCTGTAGCAAGAAACCTAAAGTTGGCTGGCAGCACTTGGTCATGTTTTAACATTGTCACCCCGAACAGTCGATAAATCGCGAAAATTTGAAACCGATATCAGCTAGGTTATAGGTAGTTGGCGTAGTTCACAGACATCACTTGAATTTGGCTTGAGCATTGGATCGGTAATGTACTGCATTAACTACAAAGCATCAGGTTAAAATTAATGCATCCCCACCGCCATTCGTCGAAATTGGAACCGCGCATGTGATGCAACTTAGCATTCTATTTAGTGTTTCGATTAGCGCAGCGTTCACTTAAAATAGGTATAGATTGCTTGCTTGAACGCACCTTAATTTGACAGGTCCTTGTCGTTTACCTTGGACACTTAATTGTCGCACAAAGCGGCATAAATTCATCGCGCACATGTTTGCCGAACTTGACGCCATGCTGGTGTTTCACATACAAGAAAGCAAGAGCGCTGACTTCTGGATTAAATGTTGTTCTGTTTAGCGCCCGCGACACCCGGTGTCGTCTGCTTGAGTAGACTCTAACGGCCGCAGCCCAACGGAAGGGGCTCGTGGAACATTGCCTAATATACAACAGAAAATCGTTTGATGGGTTCACATAAGCGTCATATTGACTATAAAAAAATATGCCAGGCCTTGATTAGATGACAAAAACGTTGTGCAACGTAGGTCGGACTCTCTTGCTTTGAAAAACTGGACCCAGACATAGCAATTTGCGAATCTGTATGACATTAACCGTTTCAATGCTCTTTGTACGTCGGCTGTTCGCTGTAATATGAAAGGAAGAGATAAGGAATCTATGTGTTGCTGACAAAGAGAAAACAAGCGTGCAAAGAAACACGATTGCGTTCAAATCAGTGTTGTAATAAATACATACTAGCTAAACGAAGACATATATTTTGGTATCAGTCAACATTTGGCTGGCAGATTCTTACAGTGAAACGACCAGCGTCGTCTTCTTAGCTTGCAACCAGGACTGTTTTATCAGTGTCGCCTCCTCCTTAAGTGTCACATCCGGCTTAAGGTGGAATCAGCTGATGGAGTGGATAACTCATTCAGCAAAATACGGACTCCTTGGCGGTCTGTTATACAAGTAAGTTTAGTTCGGTCACTTTTTCGGTGATCCGTACCTTATAAAATGGTTGTTCATTAGTTATAGTGGGATTTCTAACAATAAACTTTTTATGGTCTAATATTTCGCATTCAGTGATATCAAATGCTACCTGTAGTATCATAAAACTTCCTAATGAGTTTTATTGGATAAGTGATCATTGTGACGAAATGCATTCCCAAGCAGAGATTTTAAGCAGAAATCTAAAAGTTAAAATTATAATATTTGAGTAAGTTTACCTAATTGCATATATTTCAACATGATTCACACCCATGAAGGGACATGGCTACATTTTTGTATTCTGTATGTTTGCACTTTTTTAGTATTAAACAAGCCCATTCTTTTGACTGGAACCACTAGAAACACTATATGGCAACATAAAGCTATACGCCTTCCTACCAGTGTCGTATTGAAATACGCATGATGAATGTTTAAAGCCAATGCGTTATAAATATAGTGTGTATTTTTATCAAAATACAACTTTAAGCAGCCTCTTCCTCTTAACTGTGAATCGCCTTATCATTATTGTTCTAAATTTAGGGATGTCTTGGGTTGTGTGCCCTTGCTGCAGTTACAACTGAATCGGTTTTTGCGATCCACTCATGTTAATTGAACAAATGGCTAGCCTCCCTGGAATGATCCTTGGAGTGCTTAATACCCAAATTTTCTCGCGCTGAAAAGTGATTTTTATCTTGCATCGAGTTATGATAAAACGTTAAAAACCTAAAGCTAATCAGCTGAGTTACGAGTTTGAACTGAAGGTCAAAATTTCTTTCACTTTGTAAAATTCCCTTTATAATTGAATTTCCGCAGCTTCCTTGCATCAAAAGTTCCTTAACATTTTTGTTACTAATTATAGTTAGAGTCAGGCTTACAGTAGTTATAAAAATAAATAGTTTATTCGTCAAAAGAAGTGGAATATATATAACGTACGACATGCCGTCGCTATTGCCAGAAATGATTAAATCTGCATGCGAGAAATCATGCTTCGCGCATGATCATATGCGATCATACTGGAATTCGAGATCGAACCAATTGTACCCATTCGATTATAGGCATGTTGTAAAGGCAGTTAAGCTTTTTCTCTCGTCCGAATATCGCTGTAGTTCCCTACAATACCCACATGCGTAATCTAAGCATATTGGTGGCTCTGAACTTGACCTCGGTGCACACGTTGCTTAATAAAATTATATCAGCGTACTCAATAATAAAGCACCTCTTTTGGATGCTTGGTTATCCAAAACCATCTCTGTGCATTACACATGCTTTTTTTTCAAAATTCATTGCTCAGAGGCCTAGAGACCATGCTTAAAAACTACAGGCGCCATTTACACTGTGTATACGTCTTTTTTAGTGAGTAGGTTGTTGCTGTGGGATTTCCCGTGACGAGTTGCAGTCTATAACCTACTAGTAGGAAACATATGAGGCTCTGAGGAGAGTATTGCAATGAACCCGCCCGCTCTTAGTCTCGGCGATGAGGACGATCAAGCGGAGTTTCACAAAGTTACCTCGCGCTTGCCGAACCGATATATCTTGAGACTGCCGACTCTGAGCCTTTTGATCCTTCTGCGTTTTCTGGGTTTTTGCTATACCTGGGGTGGCCTTTCCTTTATTTTGTATTTTCAGAGTTTTGACTCTCAAAGAAATTTCGATTCTGCACGCGACGATAGTGTGATCTGCCTAGCAGGCTTTCCTTTATAGGCGAACCGCCTACTCTTCACGACTTGCCACAGAGAGGGAGGATATTCTTGAAGTTACTTTTCTAACGATTGTGTCATTGCCGTCTTTACACTTGGAAGAGAATAGAGGCACAAAGTGAACAATGCAGTTGGGAGCCGGAAGCGATCAGTTTCAAACTAGTACCAAGCTTTCGCCAAACGACTCCTGCCAGGTAGGAAGGAGTCTTTCTCGAACTTCATGCATTCATCATACCCCGCATGCAGAAAAATTGTGACGGATTGTGTAATGTTATTGATATATTTCTTAGCTTCCCCTAGAATGCTGTTCAAGTCCATCCTTGGGGCCAACCGGACCACCGCTGGTGTCTTTTTCGGGAAGAGTGTCCTGAGTACAGGCCTTAGTAATCCTACTGCACTATGTCCAACCACTAGCACATTTTGCCTCGGGAAGGCAGGGCATCGGTGTTCTGATCGGTGACGTCTGCCATTTCGGCATCAGGTTCCGTTCTTGTCAGGTGTTTCTGCAGAGGTTTCGGCCCCGGAAGCTGCCTCTCCAGTAACACCATGCGGTGGAAGAAAAACGACACTGAAGAGCCCACTGCTTCCGTATCGAACGAACATCTATCGAAATATTTCATGAAGCGGTCCATTGACCAGTACGTCGCCGTGCGGCCCGCTTCATCAATTGCCTTCTACGGCACATGGAACACACTTCCCCACCTCTCGCAGCACACTGTGTGGTGAATGTATTTCAGGTCGCGTGAAGTGAATATTATCGACATTTTTCTCATAATACGCGTGAGCAATTTTTGCAGCTCAATAATTTGCTTTGCAATATTAGTTCTGTACATTATTCTTAACATGATTTAGATGTAAATAACTAATTAATGTCACATTTGGCTGCTTGAGTCCTGCGACTAGTACCGCATTTTGTTCGTGACCATTTTCATAATCTAATATATTGGGTGAAAAACAGTCACCTGTGTCCAGACCACAGAACTAACATAAACGCTGCCGTTTGGTCAACAAAAGAAGTGTTTTCGACTTAATTTGACCAGTTTTGTATTATTTCAGGTGGTTCATCATGAAAACGGCACTGCCAGCAAGAGAGCAGCTGACACCCCGCGTCTATCGTGTGCTTGGTATATTAAATTATTCTGATCCTTAGAATGTTCTGGATGAAGTTATTTTTTTCTCAAAACTCAGTTTCATAACTCTTGAACTATTACAAAATGGGATTTTTATTTACTTCACCATAATTTACCACCTACAGGGGCTACTATGTTGGTCGATTTATGGATCTTTGCTGAAGCAGATTTGCCTCTTTTTTTTATTAGTATGTTGAATACTTTTTTTTGGATAAAGATGTTGTCGAAGGCTTTTCCATATCTGTAAGATAGTCAAATTTTGTTGGCCATATTTCAGGCTGTAACCCGGGTGTTATGACACTGCAGGGAACCAATACGTATCTTGTTGGCACGGGTACGCGGAGAGTTTTGATCGACACAGGTGCACCCGATTATCCAGACTACGTGAACTCTTTAAGAACTGCGCTCAACGAACTGAAGGTTTGTTTACATATATTATAGATCGAAACGCACTTATTTTTTCTATGCGCTAAGTGTTATAAAATTTTCAATTGTTAAACAACTAACTAATACGCCTGCTTTGTCTGCAAGTTTAGCAGGCTCAAATTTTTATATCGTACCTTGAACGCTTTTGAATTAGCTAGTGTTTTGGCGAATGCGACTTTTCTAGTTTAAAAGTTTATTACTACCAGTGAAACTGAGTGTTTCTTTCCTGTGGATGATTGGTCGTGAAATTTAGGTTAAGGTGGAAAAGGTGGTGATCACTCATTGGCATAGCGATCACGTAGGAGGGGTTCTAGACCTGATGCGAGAGGGTGTTCTCGATATAACTACCCCAGTTGCCAAGATTCCCTTCCCGCTGAAAGACAACCCTACAGGTTAGTTGACGCCAACGATTACCTGAGCTGCTCGATCATTTTTAAGTTACTGAAAACACGTGACAGCTGCAATATAAAAAATATAACTTATACGAGAATGGGCTTATTAGGAACGTTAAAGTTGATTAGACATTGTTACAATGTTAAATGTTGGCTGATGGTCAGCTTTAAAAAAAATATTTGTCGAGCTCGGTGGCTTGGTGCATTCGTATGCGCCTTGCGACTCGAAGAGACATGTAGGTGCACGGGTTCGATCCCAGCCGGTGCACATTTACATTTATATGGGGTCCGTCTTACGAAGT